>CALSCR010001784.1:0-20280 GCA_943704495.1 Pigoraptor chileana
GGGGGGGGGTAGGGCACCATAAACACATGTGAAAAAGGCCCACAATCGCACATTGGCAAGGAAGGTGCAAACAGCAGCACATCGTGAATTTGGATACTCTCCGCCAGGAATGAGCTGTAAATTCACAGAGAGGAAAGCACATTACAGGATGGAAAAGCGTCAATCAACGGTTACACAATAGTTCGCATACAACGAGCTGCGCAACAATGCAAGGCATCGTTGACCTTAAGCACAATCCTCAAACTAGCCGCATACGCACACAACACAAAGAACGTACCACACAACTGAAAAGCCGGTATTGGATTCATTCGCACGCACACACTCACCATGCATACGTTGTTTCCGTTAAGAAGAATCTGTTCAAGTTTTGTGACCTTTCGTCCTTCCGCAGTCATTTCGCTACAAATAACAGGACGATACCATGCACTGATTTAGAAAAGCCGCCAACACAATGTCAAGAATACATCAAATGCGCACGTGTTCCAAATGAACGCACAGTTGCACCACATTACAGCACAATTTGAGACATTACAACGCAGTTTCAAACATGGGACATATGAACTGTCCAAATAAACGCAGTTGCACATTAGAGCGAAGCGATCCTACTTACAATTCTGTGACATCTTCCATAACCATGTCTTTAAGCCAGAATCAGAAGAGTATCGTATGGAGTGAAGGAGAGAAACAAACAATGCAGGAGGGCATATCATGGAAAAAAGAACACTGATAGGATAATGCAGAGGGCGGATACTGACAAAGTCGTCGAATCCGAGGAGTGTGCCAACAATCTCTTTTTCACTCTTCATAATAACATGAATGCGGGACCCGATGCACTTGTCAATCAGCTCTGCGTGGGAGTAGACACGATGCTCATGAGTGCCATATGCCCACCAACTATACAAAAGCGAAATCAAGAGTGAAGCCAGACAGCGAGATCTTCACACACTCAAAAAAGCTTTAGGCATAAGCCCATCCACTCCAAAGCCAGAAAGAGATGCAAGATTCAAAGCACTGTCTAAGCGTTGTGCCATAGACTCCACAAAAGCCAGAGAGAGGAGAGCCGCACACATGCACTTGAAAACATATCACGGACAAGGATGTGAGCTTGACGGAAGGAACAATGAAATTGCACCCACCCAGCGGAAGCAAGTGCGAAGGATTAACGTCCGTCATGATTATAAGTGTAATATAAGAAGAGGAAACACGTTGCAATACCACAAACGGGACGTCAAGTAAGTACTTCATATACGAATCGGCCCCCGAACAACGGTCAGCTGGCATTCGGCTAGCCTTGTTGCGAGATCTCGCTCGTGTTGTGCGTGCGTGTCGACAACGAACCGAAACGGACCGATCCTCTCGAATCACACCGCCTATTTCTGTATCTGCAAAGTGTAATAGAAACTCCCGACTTCAAATGAAATAAACCCAAATCCGAATCATACCGACTATTTCTGTATTTGCAAAAAGTCATAATAGAAAATTCCGACTTCAAATTGCATTGCAACTTTATTAAAAAGCATAATTGTTGTATTGGTTTCATTGGTTTGTATAAATCATACAACAACATTGACTTCGCATCAACCCGTTCAACCCAAAGACAAAACGGAACCGTGCGAATACAGCCGCTTAGGCATCGAATCTGTAGGCGTAGTACTGCGCCGACAATTCGGGTTGGGCGGCCGCTGCGGCCATCCTGCGTTTGACTGCCTCTTTCTTTGCTGCGCCGCTCAGGAACATAGTCAAGGGTGCCTCTCGAAGAGCGGCAAACTCCTTGGCGGCTGAATCGCCCGCCTTTCCTCCCGTGCGACAGCGGGCAATTTCGGCATCAAGGGCTGCGCCTTCGGCTGCGAGAATGTAGAACTCTTCCTGCTGCCTGTCGGATTTTGCCGAGCGGGACAGTAGGCGCTCGGTGCATGCAAGGACCCGTTGTGCATCGTCGTAGTTGCCCTTCTCCGCAATGCTCGCCGCCTGCTGCACGCACGCCAGGGACACCACGGCAACATTGCAAGTCTCCTCGGCAGCGGATCGGCTGCGCGTGATGCGGAGCGTATGTGTCACGACGTTCATAACACGGGCGCCGTCCTTGCACCTCGTGTAGGCCATCTGTACCTGGAATGGCAACTCGGACCCCGGTGAAACGCGTGGCATGTCGGGCACGTGGAAGCGCACGGCAATGTCGGTGCTTGCGTTGACGTTGGCCATGTGCACGGTTGCCTTCCCCGCAGACCCGCGACCCACAATTTCGGCTGAAATGCCGGCGGGTGCGATGATCGTGATGTCAGCGCCCGTGGCAACAACCGGATTCTGCGAAATTACGCGAATCTGACGCACAAGTTCGAGCGGGTGGAGGAGCGTTACGGTTCCTGATGTTGCGCGCGCACAGCCGCGCAGGTACTCGAGCCCACACCCTCCGGTTCCCTCGAGCCCAATCACTGAGATGGACGTCCCATTCTCCGCCGCAAATGCGCCCATCGACTCGTAAAAGCGGCGCGCCTCCTGGTCAGTGGCGGAGCTCCCATGGGCCGTATCGGCGTCGCTGACAGCACCGAGGGCAATGTTGGGCAGACCGTCCGAGCACACAAACACCTCGCCGCCCCCTGCAGCAGCGCACATCCCGGCGGCAATGGCAAGTGCAGGGCCAAGGGCAGTGCCACCTCTCTCCTCGAGTGCCCGCAAACGCTCCAGAAGAAGCGTCTGTGTGAGCTTGACGGGCGCGAGGGATTTGGCGAGCTCTCGACCCTTTTCAATCAGGAGGTTGCGGTCGGAGAGCTTGTCGCCTGCAAACACGTGCTCTTCCATGGCGTCCATGAAGCACGTGACCTCGCTACCAAACGTGACGAGTGCAATGCGCGTAAGTGGATCCTGCGCGGCAATGCGCTCGATCTGTCGCTGAACGGCCGTCTGCACGCACTTGAGCCTGCTGATGAAGTCGCGTGTGGATGACCCGCCCGACCCTCGCAGCCGCTTCCACTCGACTGATATGTGTGTGTGTGTGGGTGCGTGCGTGTGCATGTGTATGTGTGAGTTGATGTGCAGAGTGTTAGAGTATTCCTTAGTTGAGAATGTGTGATGCGCTAGGTGCCATGCCAGCGTCCATAATCAATGATTGCGTGTTGTACTCACGCTGTAGCTGGGGAATCTCTGTCGTGACCGCCATGGATCCGCTTGTGTCGACACAGAACACAACGAGACCGACGCTCTTGCGGGGCGCACTGGTGGGGCTTGTCTTGATGTCTCCGGTGACAGTGGCGCCCGCAAGCTCAAAAGAAAGGGCGGCTGCGCGGGGAATCTCCTCGTCCCATGCATCAGGCTTGTTGACTGTGCCGCAAAACTCGCTGTATGAAGTATGCGAGACCGTGGATTCATGGTATGAGAAGTGGAAGTCGAATATGTCAGCTATGCTTTTGTGACCAATGATTGCGCCTATTGTGTGAGTGCGCAGACCAGATGTTTGCAGTGGAAACCCACCATTCCCAGTTGAGTTGACCGTTCATATTGCGAATCGGCTTGGAGAAGGACGTCATGATTGCCGCACACTTGCCACACATGATTGCCTCGCCTGTCGTGGGCTTGAAGACGGTTGTAGACTCTCCCGTCACGTGGCTGCCCAGCGTTATGACGCCGACATTTGTGTCCGTACGTGTGCATTTGACCCGACGTGAGTGCTCAGACGCACCGCCTGTCGTGCTCGATGACAGCACTGTGTCAATGTCGTCACTCTGGGAGGAAGTGCATCCGAATATGCGGGAGAGCAGAGTGCGCTTCGACCGGCGTCGGATGCCGTTGGCACCAATCATTTCGCGGGGTATGCCGTGGACGACAATTTGCTTCCTATACGAATCCTCAATCGTCGGATCGTACTCGTCGACAAAGTGCCCCTGCACAAATTGCACGCAGAAAGCGCTCTTGCCGACTCCTCCAGCCCCGGTAATTACGACCTGCGATTGGCGCCAAGTGCGTGATTTGTGGGGCGGCGTCAACACCCTTGCGGAGCAATCGAAAGAGAGTATGTGATCTATTCTTCACATAAGGCAATCACCTACCTTGTATTCCTTCCCCGAGTTGCGTGGCGTGCGACGAATGAGATCGTGAACGACCTCTTCGATGTTGAGGCGTTTTTTGGCAGATGTTTCGAAAAATCCGGCCTTGAATTCGGCTGCCAGCCTCAGCCCGTCAGCCTTTGACACCTGCCGGTGTTCCTCGAGATCGCACTTGTTGCCGACAAGCACCATTGGCACGTCGCCGTGGTCTTTGTCCTTAACGCGTAAGGTAAAGTCCATGATGTTGCGTGCTTCTTCCAATGTTTGAGTCGATGTCACTGAGTAGACGATGATGAAACTGCCCGCAGTCCTCATGTACTGCGCAATGAAACGAATCCTTGTCAATCAGTGGATGGATGCAAACGTAAGTTCGGTACCCAATGCATTTGCATCCGAACGACATGCACTTTCATATGGTCATTGCTAGAGCGCTCACCATGTCGCGCATGGACGAGTATTCTTCCTGGCCGGCCGTGTCGAGCATGTCGATAAGGCATGTTTCCTGATGAAGCGGACAAAGTAGTTCATCATGTTCAGACGCATTAGTCTTCCGTGCCATATGAATGCATGCAATCACATTGTATGGGCTGCGATGCTTACGTTGTCATCTCCCACGGTTGCCCGCTGCGTTGAGAGTACGCCTTGGTTGCGGATTTCAACTTCCTCCTTCTCCCCGGCGCATCCGGCGAGGATGAAGTCACTTCCGAATTCCATCGTTTATTGTCAATCTTGATTCAATGCCTAGTTTGCTTTGTCTGTTCGTGTGAGGAGATCTTTTTGTCCGTAGGTGCACTTGTCACTTGTGTGGTCCGGCGCCGGCTCTTGGTTGCTTACTTGTGCTGTAGTACTTGACTGCAGTGAGCTGTGGATCTAAATGTTGCCCGTGGCTCATCTATTTCATCAAGAGCCTGGATAAAAATAGATGCATGATGCGCGATTTCCCGACTGCGTTGGAGCGAGCTCTCGCTTGATCACTCACTCAGGGTTAGAATACTCCATACTCTATCAGGGCTACAAGGGTTTCGCGCGGGTGCAGTGTCACGTGCACATGAAACATTGGTAGACGGCACACAACTTCAGCCGCACTCACTCCCAGTTTTCACGTTAAAAATCCGAGTCACATCCGTGCTTCTGTGCGTTTCTTATCCGCCAGGTGCTTGGTTTGCGGTACCGTGGGATGGCGCAAGAAGTAGGGACTGTGTCTGCTTTCGACTCGGCCATTGCCGATACTGCCAAGCGGGTATGTGGCTATTCCACTGCGGCAGTGAAATGGATTTATGATCTACCTCTGCTTTTGTGTTGATACCAGCCTCCACTCCATTGCGTTATATTGCAGGTACTAGTGGTTGCATTTTTTGCCCCATGGTACGTGACTATGTTCCGTGATGCATGCAACACCCTTGTATTTGCATGTGTACTTCTCGAGCCGTATTGCTTAAATTGGAAATTGCATCAAGGCATGTGCTGTTGTGCTCCAATAATTCGTTTGAGACGATACGCCGTTCAGGTGCGCTGCGTCGAAGTCAGTAAAGGACCTGTATGGAAATCTCGCGGTGGACTTTCCGAATGTATCGTTTCTGTCGGTGAATGTTGATCAATTAATGGTGAGTTCCCAGTTTTTGCGTCACCCGGCCGCTCACGACGTGCAAATGCAGACACAAATTATTTGACGTATCTGTTGCCGTGACTATGCAGGGTCTTGCGCAGCGGGAGGACGTGAGGGGCTTGCCCACTTTTGTTGTGTACAAGGGTGGTGTCAAAGCTGACGAACTATGTGGGGCCGATCTCGGTGTCCTTAGATCCATGCTTGTTACTGTACAGTAATAAGACTCTCTCTGCAATAATAAGCCTCCATTCGGACCGCATTAACATCCTCGAATAGGTATTTTATAAGATTTGAGTTTCAGGTTCACAAAGTCTCGCAAACTCGCTCTCGGACTGCTCACAAGCAACGCACAATTAACGACTGCACGGGCAGAAGAAAAAGAGAATACGCGACTGACTTCTATGGTACAAAGCAAAAAGGGTCAAAACACGACCCTCACACAACACCAACCGCGTCAAAAAGCGGTAGAAAAACAGCATTCAACGGGTGCATCTCTGGCTTCACACGCTGGCGACAGTTGCTGTTGCTGGCGTAACATCCGCATCGCCATTCTTTGCTGCGGCGAGCGCCTCATCAACGGCCCTTTGTATCACACGCCGGGCACCGTCCCCTAGCGACGGCACAAACTTGTCGATCTCCTTAACCGAATCGACCGCCCCGAGACGGGCAAGGGTTTCCGCCGCCGCAACTGCCGCGCCAACCACGCTCTTTGGTGCGGGGCCTTTCAGTAGGCGCTCAACCGCAGATCCCAGTTCCAACGTCACGCGGCCAACAACCTCGGTGACGTCCTTCGTCTTCCCCGCCGCATGCTCCGCCGCAGCAAGAGCAAGGCGGGCTTGCAGATGCGCACACGGATGCAGTTCGAGCCCTTCCTCCTCCGCCAATGTCTCCAACTGCGCAAAGGTTTCGGCGTCACCCGCATCTCCCACAATCCTAAGAACTCCCGTAAAGGTCTTTCCGTCGGGCAACAGGCCAATTATCTTGCCCTCCTTCAGAAAGTTGGGTAGCTCATTTGCAAGATTCAGCTTGACACAAGCCTTTGCAAAACTAGTCTGAAGAGACGCCATCCCCCTGCGATCCATATTTGCCGACGTCGGGAACGTGCGGAACAATTTGATGGCGTTGAAGCAAACGGTAAGGTGCTCAGGAATGTCGCACATGTCCAGCAATTCGAGCAGCAGTCCCTGCGTCATGGGGCTGCCATAATGCCGATTGCGGCGGATCGTGTCCACAATGGCTCGCCTTCGCAGTCGGCGTGCGCGCTCCGCCTCAGAGATGGGCGCACGCTTTTTCATAAGCGCATCAAAGTCAGCAAGAAGCTCCCGCGCCGACTTTGTTGCCGCACCCTTCCCCTTTTGAGCAGTTTTTGCTGCGAGTTTCCCGATTCATAAAGTAGATCCAAACAGATATGAGCACCCGAGCGCAACGCAATAGATAGTTATGCACATATTTCACGGTGCAATAAGCATGCAATAGCTTAACTGCAGATATACAACACAAAAAAAAGCTGAATTTTGTCCATTCGCAAGTCACTGTGAATAGCGACGCAAAGCCACAAAGCGACACATGATGCAGAATGACGACACGTGATTAGCACATCGCACAAAGCGATTCCACACAAATAGATGCACACCTGTTCCGAGGGGCGCTGCGTAGCTGGCAACATGTGGTGGGTGTTGCCACTGGGCCCCCATAGGGCTCCCGACGAGCATCCCCAATGCCGCGGGCGCCCCAGACACAACATGGCCCTGCAACCGCCGCCGCGCAACACAGCGCAGCGATGCAGCCAGCCGCAGTGCCGACATCTTTTCGCCGCGTTCGCGCCCAGCAACAACGCAATACTGGTATGTAAATGGGGCAAAACACACGAATAAGGCGCGTGTCGTACAATATTGTATAACTCTTATTGCTTTGTGTTTGATGTAAGTCGCTTTTGAGTTCTCTTTGCAACAGTGAAGGCGACAGTCAAGAAAAATATTATTTGAATATTGAGTTTGGCCATTGTGAGTATTTTGTCTCGGATCTCAAATTAATCGCCTCGACGGCAGGTGACCGCTGACGACTGCCACGTGCAGGCGGTCAACGCAGTGCTGGTATCGCCGCGGTTCGGTACAAGTTATAGTTGACAACATGTATATGACGCTCCATTCGGCGTCGACTGTCTTCAAAGTGCACGTGCAGTGAAGATCTACAAGCGAGAGATTCAAATGGCGCACGAGGTGAAGCGCCAGAAGATCTCCGAGACTCTCCATGTCGCCACTCGGATTGCGGATGATGCCGCTCCAGCCGAAACACCGGGGTTCGGCATGTCCTCCGAAGAGGATGTGGGCATCACGGAATATATTTCAGATCATGCAGGATTCTTTGGAGTGCTGAAGCAGCGCTATACGGACTTCCTTGTGAATGAGATCGACCTCACTGGCAACGTTGTCCACCTCACAGATCTCACGGTATCTCGCCCAGCACCTGCACCCGAACCGGAAGAGAATAAGGTGGGCGGCGATGGAGAGGATGCCGCGGAGCAGGAAGATGCGCTGGTGGTTACGCTTGGAGAAAGCGCAGCGCGAGAGATCCGAGAGCTGGCGGCTTCCCACGAACGGGAGCGAGTTGTGCTCGTTCCTTTCACCGGTGACAAGGGGGCGCGCACAAAGGCACACGAGGCGATACGACGCTGCTGCCCAAATCTGTCCAGCGACACAGTCGATGGTGCCACTCCTGAACAAAAGTCTGTGCGTGTGCGATTGAATCGGGACTCGCAAGGGAACAGGCGTGACAGGCGGGGAGGAAATAACCGCCCGAAGGGACCGGACTACACGGCGTTTGTGCTCTACAAGGAGAACCGTGACACAATGTCCGCCATCAGCCTGCTTGCGACTCTGTTGAAGGGCAACAACAAGCAGTTTTCATACGCCGGTACAAAAGATCGGCGTGGAGTCACAGCGCAGAACGTGGCGGTGTTCAGGATCACCCCGGAGCGTCTCGGTGGACTGAACAAGACCCTGATGGGGATTCGGCTTGGGAATTTTCGTCCCGTATCTGTACCCTTGCGCCTGGGGGAACTGCGAGGCAACCGCTTTGTCATAACCATTCGCAATGTTACATGTGATGCCGAAACGGCGAATTCAGCGTGCGCATCCTTGTCGCAGAGGGGCTTTATTAACTATTACGGGCTGCAGCGGTTTGGAACAACATCGATTCCCACGCATGCAATTGGGAGTGCGCTTTTGCGAGGCCAGTATGAGCGGGCGGTTGATCTCATCCTTGCTCCTCGTGAAAACGATACCCCGGAGCTTTCACGCGCTCGGAAATTGTGGACAGAGAAGCGCGATCCCGCAGCCGCGCTTGCAATGCTCCCCCGGCAATTTGACATTGAGCGGCGTCTGCTTCACAGCCTCGACGCCAACGGAAAGACGGATTATCTTGGGGCGATACGCATCGGCATCCCGCGCAATCTGCGGCTCATGTATGTGCACAGCTATCAAAGCCATGTGTGGAACCTGATGGCGTCGGAGCGCATTCGGCGATACGGCATTGGTGGCGCGGTATGTGGGGACGTTGTTGTGGCACAGCCGGGCGACTCGATTGAGGAGAGCGCCCAGGAGGATCTTCCCGAGGGGCACGCCGCTGCTGACGTCCCTGCGACTGCCGATGCCCCTGCGGAGTCGACCGATGCTGCTGATGGAGCGGCTGCGGTTGCGTCGGAAGATAGGACTCGCAGCACGGCGGCGAAGGTGCGCGTGCTCACGGCGGAGGACGCAGCGTCCGGTCGATACTCTATCCACGACGTGCTGTTGCCGCTTCCCGGGTACGATGTGATATATCCCGCTCACGAAATTGGAGAGATGTATCACGTGCGAATGCGCCACGACGAAATTGATTTGTCGGAGGCGGGGCGATCTCGTCTGCGTGAGTTTGCGCTTTCGGGTGGATATCGGCCACTGGTTGCACGGCCGGCAGACTTTGTGTGGCGGCTCATCCGCTACTCGGATCCCAATGAGACTCTTGCCAAGACCGATTTGGACCGACTGAAGGAGAGAACTAGCGGGACGTCTTCAGCGGGCGACCGCATGGAGACGGACAGCGTTGCGTCGACTGCGCAGTTGGCCGATGCGAGCAAGCCATACGTGGCGCTTCAGTTTGAAATGTCGCTGCCGTCGTCGACGTATGCAACGATGGCCATACGGGAGCTGCTGAAGTCCTCGACTGTCACTCGGCATCATGCGCAGCGAAATGCGATGGGCCCATCGCAGCCGCAGAGCACGGAGAACGAGGTGGTGGTGGCCGACAGCACATCCGCCGCAGTGGCAGTGGTGACGGCCGACGGCGCCGAGCCAATGAATTGATGCTGTGTGGGCTCAATTTTGGCCAATCATGGCTCAATGAATTCTGGCGGGAAATCAGATTTTGAATTTTGGCGCGTGCCATCATTCGGCCACCCACACACACATCCACTTGCATCCACTCACTCTCGCATCCACTTGACACACGCACACTCACTCACACTACACATGCACATGCACATATATATACACCTGCATGAACTAGCTGAAAGTCGAAAACTTCGTTTTACGGCTCGCATTACCCAGTCGGAGTGTTGACTGCCGCGCCGCGCTATTATACCGGCATCGGATATCCATCCCGACTTTAAAACGATCGAGTTGCCCACCCAAAGTCATCAAAATCGAGGATAATCACCGAAAAAGGTCTCAAAAAAGATAATTGGTAATGAACCATGCCTTTTCACGCGGGGAGTTAAGCATTTACAGTAAATTGATTTCAATAGATCCACTTCAACACCTTTCAGTCGAGTGTATTTCCAGAAGTCCAATCAATCATAAAATAACAATACTAACAACCAGTTACATTTTCGTAAAGTGGATTAGATCAAAGACAAGTAAAAATGAATGCCAACGACGACCAAGTTGTTGCGGACCAGGCTATGCAGGATGACGGCGGGGTATGTTACCGATGCCAAGCACCTAAATTTTTATATGAAGAGGTTGTGCACGTTTCAATCGCTGAATTCAATCGGACATAAATCCAGGAGCTCTTCTTTCAAGACGTTGACGAGCTCCAAAAGCACAACATCAATGCCGCCGACATCGCGAAGCTCAAACTGGCCGGCATCTGCACTGTCAAGGTCTGAAAGCATCAGTCCAACAGTATATGCTGGCATTTTGTATGTGTCGCACATGCTAACACAAAGATTGTAACTCGATGGAAAGCAGGGTGTGGCCATGGCGACTCGCAAAAACCTGTGCAACATCAAAGGCATCTCTGAAGCCAAGATGGAGAAGATGAAGGAAGCTGCTGCAAAAATGCTTGTGAGTTCCTAATAATTTGCACTTCTGCGTTATCACAACTGCACACAACTAACCCGCATTCATTACTGTTGTGTTTTAGGATAACGGCTTTATCACCGCCCTCGAGTTTTCGGTTCGACGCCAGAATATCTTCCAAATAGGTACCGGCAGCGTCGAGCTGAACAAGCTTCTTGGAGGTGAGAGTTTTGTAAGTGCTTTTGCGCACAAGACATAACCTGCATGGGCGATCCACTCAAATACGACGGTTTTGTCGCAGGTGGCATGGAGAGCATGGCCATTACGGAGATTTTCGGCGAGTTCCGCACGGGCAAGACGCAGATATGTCACACTCTCTGCATTACGACGCAGCTACCCGCTGAGCTTGGAGGTGCCGGAGGCAAGGTGGCCTACATCGACACCGAGGTTAGTGCGCTCACACACACTGCCAACACATTTGTATTGCTTGAATGCTACTAATGAGTTACAACAATATCATACAATTGCAGGGCACTTTATATCCGTCACGAACCCAACCCATCGCTGTGCATCCATCCACCCACCCAACTCGTTGTTATTGCGTCTCGTCGCCTCCTTAACTTGCTCGCCGTTCTGGCGGAATCACTCGTCCCGACCGTCTTGCAGCCATCGCAGACCGGTTTAATCTGGACAGGAATGCAGTTCTTGAGAACGTCATGTTCGCGCGCGCGTTCAACAGTAAGTAACAAACACTAACCAAGGCCATGATTCACTCCTTACGCACACTTGCACTAAATATGTTCCACCCGTGCTGCAGGTGAGCACCAGATGGACCTCATCAACATGTGCGCCGCAAAGTTCGCCGAGGAACGCGGCATCTACCGTCTTCTCGTAAGTTCCACGGACATATCCTGTTCGTTTGGTTGTCGCGAATCGAACCTGACTGACATTCCGTTCCCTATTCGCAGATAATTGACTCGGTCATGGCCATGTTCCGTGTCGACTTTTGCGGGCGCGGAGAGCTTGCTGATCGCCAGCAGAAGCTTGGACAAATGCTTTCCCGCCTCATGAAGCTGGCGGAAGAGTTCAACATTGCTGTTGTCATCACGAACCAGGCGAGTATGATGAACACAACGCTTAAACGTCCACTGGCTCCTCTTGTGCTCCACACACAATAAGCTAACGCACACCCTTTCATCGTTAACAAATCCAACAGATGACGGCCGATCCCGGTGCCGGAATGGTAAGTGTATTGTCTGCATTGAAATCGAAGCAATGATGTTGCAGCTGTTGACTAATCGAAAAAGCAACTCAAATGTCTTGCAGACGTTCGTCCCAGACCCCAAGAAGCCCATCGGAGGCAATATCATTGCTCACGCATCAACGACCCGTCTGTACCTGCGCAAGGGCCGCGGTGAGACGCGCGTATGCAAGATCTACGACAGCCCCAACCTGCCCGAGTCAGAGGCGATGTTTGCGATCACGGAGGGCGGCATCACAGATGGAAAGGATTGACGTTTGAGCACCGAACAGTGGTAGTGTGTGACAGGCATCTACTAAAGCGCGTATTTCGGTGTGTCAAGTACCATATTGTATAATGCATTTTGATAAACTTCTTATTACAAAATCCGATACCCGAATTCATTTGATGAGCGTGGGTGGACTTGCGATGAGCACATGGACGACCAGGCCTGTGTGGGCAAAGATTCCACAAATAAGCCGTGATGCACACATGTCATCGTTGGGTGGGCAAGGTCGAAGGACTGCCAAACGAAGGCAACACACGGAGCACCGTCTCTTCAGTGAGATGGTCCGCTCGCACGCCCTTGCGCCTTTGGGGAAAGTCCCCGGACACGCGGCAGAAAGTGCCGTCCCAAGAGGGATTACAACCCACGCCGCCGCTCAATAGCGTTGAAGCATTTTGGTGAGTGTTTTATCTCACAACGCGGGGTGTGTGTTCTTAGCACTGCTCTTTCGTGATTGCGGACGAGTTTTTTGGGGCGTCTCTGTTGGAGTGCTGTTGTTTTGTTTTGTTGTTTTTGTTGACTGTCTTGGTTTTATTGTGTTGTGTGTTTGTACACTAACATGCGTTTGCCTTTCTCTGTATCTCTTTCCCCACTCTTTCCCACTCTTTGCCCGTAGCCGAGCTGAGTGACGACGAGGGCCCTTAGTCATAGCACAGTTATGCAGTCAGCAGCGCGTCCTCTCCATGAGGCCGCCGCCGTCAACACAACGGGGCTCACTCTCGACATGCCCACCCCACCCCCACCCCCCACAAACGAGAGAGGTTTATCATGTGTGCCACTGCTGCATCCCAAGACCTGGACTGTGTGCTTTTCAGCGCACGGACGAGTTGTTGGCGATTTCCATTTTTGCGTGTGTCATTTGTTGTGATCCACTGCACCATGCGCGGGCAAAACGTTTCCCACGATTCAGTCATAGAATTGGAATGTTAAGCATGATTCGCACCGTGATAGCGAGTAACATAACGACAAGTGATTAGATTCGCACCGTGATAGCGAGTAACATAACGACAAGTGATTAAAGATGCAACTAGAGAGTACCGGTGGTGCGCCCAGCTAGAATGTGCAACATGAAAATTCCTTTTCATTTGGGTTTGGGAGGGCTGCTTGCCGTTGAGGGTATCGTCACTTCTTTGAATAAAATCCCGAGTTCTCGGCCAACATTGTCGACAAAGCGCAGTTCTCCCCTTGATGCGAGCGTGATGACCTTCCCCTCGGAAAACCCGGGCTTTTCAAGGAGGAACATGTCGCCGCCTGCAGCCGCAGACGCGTCCTTGCCGTCCTGGGTGGGCGGTGTAGCTGCATGGTCTGTAGCCTGCTTGTTACCAACCCGCCCCACCCGTCCAGACACATGCACATACGCATGGGCGTTGCGGGATGGCTCCATGAGAAACACCCGCTCCAAACCAGGGAAGTCCAATCCACGCGACGTTGCCTCAGTGGCCACAAAGACCAGCGGGCGCTTGGCTTTGGGATTGACGCCACTCTCATTCGCAGTGGATTCGGATCCCTTCTTCACAGACGCGGACTTCTCTTTCTTTTCGTGTGAGACGAGCATGTTGCTGAGTTCTAGGCGTTTGTCAATGCCACGCGACGCCGTTTCCTCGTGGAGGGCGTATGCTTTGAGGTTGCGATCCCGAAGTCGCTCGACAAATTCACTCACGCGGGCGCTGTCGGCAACAAATACAAGCGCAGGAACGAGCGGATCCTGCATGGTCGGGCCAATCGACGTTGCAATTGCAAGTTATTCAATTGGCGAACCCACTCAATATTGTCGCAACAATCACGTGTGCACGGATTGGAAGGGCCTCTTGTAGCCCACAATTTGACAATCCACATGAAACACACCCACCCATAACACACGCACGCACACACACACACACACACACACACACACACACACACACACACACACACACAGACACACACACACACACAACACCACATCTCCAGCACACTCACTCACACACGCACAAACAGTACACAAACACCGCACGCAACCACCACACACAACATATTACAATCCGCACCCACCTGCTGCACGAGCGCAACCAGCTTTGCAATCTTAGCGTCCAGAGTATTATCGCATAGCGCCACGCAGTGCTCCACCTTTGCCGGCGGCAGCAGAGCACCCACCGACACAGTGTGTATGAGAGCACCGGTCAGTCGCGCAGCAATGATCTTGAGTGCGCGCGTGACCGTGGCGGACACAAGCACCAGCTGCGGCAGATTTGTGCGCCGCTGCAAGAGCACGGCGTCGTCGGCAGCGTCGATATCGGCCAGCGCATCCTCTCGACTAGACTGGTGCGGGTCGTAAACATCCCCCATCTGCGTAAACGGCTCGATTCCCAGCGCCTGCTGCAACGCCACCGCCCCCGCCGTCGGGTGCTTGTCGCGCACCTCAATCTTTTTTGGGGTGGCCTCGGCGCTCGACAGCGGCTTGAGGACGGCGTCTGCTTCGTCCACAACCACCAGCCGCGGCGGGTTTGCGCGCCCGAAGAGCATAGGGTCATGCGCAACGGCCTCGTTGAACGCGCGCGGCGTCGCCACCACAATCGGGGGCGCCAATACGCGGTATGCCGCCACCTGCTGGTCAATCGGCACTCCCGGCAGCATCGCCATGACCAAGTTCGGATATCCGGACAGGTGTGCCGCAAGCGCCGCAATCTGCGTGGCGAGCTCTCGGGTGGGCGTGAGGATGAGCACGGAGCCGGCCTTCTGCCTCAGCGAGCTGCGGGACCACGCAATGACGGGGAGCAGATACGCAAGTGTCTTGCCGCTGCCCGTGCACGCGTGGATGTGCACACTCTCCCCAGCAAATATCCGCGGCAAGGCGTCTTTTTGCACGTCCGTCGGCACCTCGAAGCCGAGTCTGTAAAGGCGGTTAATAAGCTCGCCGTCAAGCTTCAAATCCGCGAATCGTTCAATGTGAGACTGACAGGGAGTCGGCGACGGCGTGAACAGTGCGCGGGAGGGTTGTGCCAAACGGTTAGTACACAAAAATTAAAGGAGACAGGCTGAAGATCCAATGATGAGCTGATTATATACTCACGCGCGTTGAATTTGACGACCGTTTTCGCAGTGCTGAAGATGGGAGTATGAAAGGCGATGGAGAGAGCAGGGGGAAAGGATGTGTGTGTGTGTGTGTGTGTGAAAAGTGAATAGCAAGCGACGGAGAGAGGTGCAGAGAGAGAGGGGTCCACCAAGCCCTCGCCATATCCGCCCCTAGCACGCGCTGTCCATCAGCATGACCGAAAACTCGACCACATTCCGACAATTGGGACTAATGCGAATTTCGCCAGCCCACTCCAATACGCTTCCATGGTCAAGGGAGGAATGCAGGCCCGTCTAAATCGTCCACTAAAGACAGCACACACACACACACCCACACACACCCACACACACACACACCTGTGGCTTCAAGTACTTTGCGCAGCTGCGAATTCTTCTTCAGCACAATCTGTGGATCGTCAGCAGCAGCCTGACGCACTGGCTGCCTCTGTAAATGCGCGGGAATGCCCCGAGAGGACTCATGCTTCCCAGTTGCGCGCGACCGACCGCCCAAACCACCTACACTCTTGCTGCTCTGCTTGCGCGCATCATCCTGAGGTCGCCCCTCCGTAAACGCCCTCACCAGGGAGTGTGAGTGCTGTCTCGGTCGGTGTTGATTCACGCCGGTGACAATTGCACGCCCTCCCCAGCCCCTGAATTGTAGCGGATGCCAAGCGAGCGCACGCAAAACAGCTGCAGTGCGAACAGTCGGCAATAGCGACACGTGTTAGATCCACGCCACGATGCCATGGTGTTATGATCATGTCGCTGCCAACTGTATTGCATGCAGGGGAAGTCAAGGCAGCCTCTGAGTGCACCAGAGTTTACCTGCCACTCCAAGAGTGCTCATCATTCCGTTTTGAGCCGTCATGCACGACAACAAAGCAGACATAAATACAGCGGACAAATATTGAGCGAATTATAAGTGTTCGTATTCGTGGGTTTGCTGAGTGTAGTGTGGTGCAAATACAGCTGACCGAGTAAGTTCGATGCTGAGTCAGGACTGCCAGTCTTGCACGTGCAGCCAGCCATGATGTCACGATCCGACACAACCTGAAACAGCAGTGCTGTGCTGTGATGGATGCAATCAATAATGAGGTTCTCACTGTTCGGCATTGCAACATACATCGCAAACAGCCTTCACGGTGTGTGAAGGCAACAGTGTTGATACTAGAAAGCGCAAGAAAGATGTGGCTGTAAATAGATTACTGTTATTGTGCGATGCTATCTCTTGACTGTTGACTGAACGCGCAACGCACGATGGCCATGTTCAAGCCTCTCGGCGGCAGTGACAGTGACAGTGATGCGGGAAGCGACGACGCCGACCGTGGCGACAGTAGCAAGGGACCACCGGGACCACCGCACATTCTGCACAGCCAATCTCCACCTGCCCTTGCGAACCACTCCGCCCTGGCCAACGACGCCGCCTTGGATGCCGATGACACATGTGGGACGGATGACGAGCACATGGGCGGTAATTTGAATGACACGGAAAATAGAGAATACAGGGGTGATTTACGAGATAGATTTGCGGCGTTGAAAGCCCGGCGTGCGGCTGTGACGAAGCGGAGCACTGCGCGACGGACGAAGAAGCTGAAGAAGCAGGCGCTCGACGCGGGTGGGTACCAACAGGCAATTAAGTGCACACACTCATACTCAAGAACGCATGGCACATGCGACACATGCGCGGCACATGCGCACACACACATATATATGTATATGCATACACACACGCATACACACACGCACTAACGCACATATACACACACGCTCACAGACACTCAGACACGCTCACAGACCACAGACACGCACCCACACAGACACGCTCACAGACACACAGACACGCTCACAGACACACAGACACGCTCGCAGACACACAGACACGCGCACAGACACACACACAACACACGTAAGAGCACATAATGCACGAGCACACACAGCCCATTTACTACGTTCATCGCTATGAGCTTCAACGGTGCTTTGTGTGATTATCCATGGACATCCGCGTGTTTGCAGTGCGAGACAGTTTCACGGACCCCGCCGACATTATTGTGTTTGAGGAGTATGGTGTCCGAAAGGAGCACCTGTTGTCTCATAAGGGCAGCGCCAACGTCAGCAACGCCAACGACAACACAAATGGCATCAATGCCAACAGCCACAGGGCGGGCAAGAGTGCGCATCGGTCGCAGAGTTTTGGCCGTGACGGACAGAGCGAGTTGGCGGCCCTCGCTCCGTTCATCGACATCAACAGCCGCCTGAATGATGTCAGCCACGGCCCGCTTGCTTCCCGTCCCGTGGGTGTCCGTTCATAATGTTTTATTTTTGTGGATGTGCAGTATCGTTGTTGGGTGAATGTATTCTGGCCTCGTTGTGTGCACATGTGTATATGTGTATGGTGTGTGTTTGTGTTGTGTTGTGTTTGTGCGTGTCTGAGTATTATTCCGTCAGACCTGTTCAGCTTCCAGCTCTCTAGCGGTGGTTACGTGTTGGGCCCAAGTTGTGGAGTCCATGGGCACACCCCCCGCCCGAGACACTTTCTTTAATCCTGCATTTCAATCCATGCCACATGCTCCAGAGCCGAATCGACCGGGAAATCCAAGCTGCGATCACGGCGGGTGACTTTGAGCTGGCTGATAGACTGAATACGCGTGCTGCCCATGTCGAGACGGAGGAGAAGCTGGCGGAGGCACGCCGTGCAAGGGAGTTCATGGAGCAGACGGAGGTGCGGTCTGCATGCTGTTGGGTCTGGGTGTCGTGTGGAGTGGCGTGTGCTGTGTGGTGTGCGGTGTATTGTACGTGGGTGTGTGTGTGGGTTTTGTGTTGTGTGTGTGTGGTTTGTGTGTTGTGTGTTGTGTGTGTTATGCGGTGTGTTGTGTGTGTTATGCAACATCTTGTGCGTGGTGTGTGTTGTGTGGCCGTTTCTGTTGGTTTGCACGCATATGCCTCGGAGATTGCTGGCTGCATATCTAATTACCGCCCATGATGGGAGTGTGACAGTGCAAACGCAATGTTGTTACGGACATTGGGGTCATCCGTTGTAATTGGTTGATCCATGTGCTCAGCAGTGCTTCTTATCCGTGAGCTGTGCGTGTTTGGCGTGCCATGTACCCTTGAAGATCGCCTTATTTGGCAACAGGAGCGCCATTGTATCCCCACTGTTGGGGCGCACATTGACCCCATGCACCCCATTTGTGCATTGCAGGCCACTGAAAAGGCACGGTTATCGACGCGGAGGCCCAAGCTCAAGTGGCTGTGAGTGTTTTACGGCCTGCGCACGCGACATTTTGCGATTTTGTGGAGCACATTCGCACCACACACTGCTTCAATCGCACGCCGTTGGCATTATTGGCCGCTGTGGGCTTGCGGTGGTGTGCGTGCGTTTGTTGTTTTGTTGTTTTTGTTTTGTTTTGTTTTTGTTTTTGTTTTTTTGTTATTTTTTTGTTGGCGCTCGCGTCGGAGGAATGGTGAAATTTGCCTCATTCTTTCGTTTTCGTTCTGTTGCAGGTTTGAGGCGCGCAAGAAATGGGAGACCAAGGGGAACATGTAAAAACTGGGAACATGCCGCCTGGCCACAAGGTCAGCGCAGACCACTTTCCGCAATCGGTGCCCGTGGCGTGGCGCTAAGACTACAAGGGCGCAGGGACTGCCTATGACGAGCGACTGCATACACGTCTCTGTTTCGTGTGAGGGACGGGAGTCCATCAACGCCGTTCGAGGGTGTTTGCCATGCTACCAACGGGCGAGTGGCGGTGGCGGCATCACTGGAGGGCGCGGGTGGCGGTAACAGATATACCGCCCGGTATTGAATGCACAGCACACCCTCGTGCGGTACTCAATCCCAGCGCAATCTTCACTTATCGATGCTATGAAGCCGAAATAAGTGCGTCTCAAATCGTGAATCAACATTGCGGATGAATTGGAATCCATTGTGATTTAGACCAAAAACAGCTAAGCACAATACACTTTTTCCACAATCAGAACAAATTTGTACGCAACGGCTACAGACCGGTCGCACAGGAGGGCCCAGATCAACGACGACGCACAGATCATTCAAAGCGCAATGAAGAGAAGAGAGGAAAAGGGCGAGAGGGAGCTGCCCGTGTGATGTGTGGTGTGTGATGCCTTGTGTGTTGTGTTCAGTGCTTTGTCTTTGGCTTCTCCTCGATCCAGCGCCGGATGAAATCACGCTCCACCTGGCGGGCCGCGATGACCGACGGCGGGTCTGCGGGATTGGACGCGCGGAGGTCGAGGTGATGGGCGCCCTCGGCAATGTTTACGGCCACAACGCTGTCGCTGACAGACTCAAGAATGCTCTGCACGAGCAAGGCCATTCAGGAAGACACAGTAAGAGAGTGTGTGCGGGTGCGTCGTGTGTATGTGCGTGCGTGTGAGCACGAGCAAGGTTTCAAGTCAAAGTAAGAGAGAGTGTGTGGGTGCGTCGTGTGCATGCGTATGAGAATGGTGTGTTCGTGGGGGATGAAAGTTGTTGCTTTGAGCGCACAACAGCAAACACAACCTGAAGGCGAGACACAAACGATAGCGCAATTCTAGTAATCTAGCACAAGACGATGGGCAAAGCGTGTACGCACCCCTCCGCTCCATGGGTCCAGCATGCCGTTGCTGAAGACAATGTTCGACGCAGACGAGAGATCGCGGCCCCAAAAGTACGTCGGCGCCCAATCAGGACGCGGGGTGACTCCCCACCGCTTGCGGCAATAGGCTGTGAACGCGGTGATATTCCAGTCACTGCGTCCGGATTGCAAGGAGAGGGGGGGAGGGGG
>CALSCR010001785.1:0-11628 GCA_943704495.1 Pigoraptor chileana
CCCACCCACCCATCCACACATACGCGCACACACACACATACACATGGCCACACACGGATAACACCACACACACACCCGCATACACTCTTATTATTGTAAACTGCGTGCACAATGCCACCCACATGTCAGCGACCCGAGATCAGGCCCTCCAAACTCGCCGGTCCGGACCATCATCGACCCAAATTCGCCGATAGAGCCCATCGTCCCTGTCAACTCTTTGCCGTCGGCACTAACCATTGCGAGATCTCGCAAAGAGACACGCGTGCCCATTGTGCGCCGACCAATTGTGCGCGAGGTGCCCGACTGTAACAGAGACAGCAAGGAAGCAGTTAGCACTGTCCGCACTAGTAAAAAAACACATAAAAAAGTGAATACAGAAGCTGAATCACAGGATTATTGTCTGCAGCCAACACACACACACACACACAAACCTCAAATGCAGCCTTTGCCGCTCTCTTCGAGAGATCCCCGCTAATTCTTCTCGATGCGTCCACGTGCATCTTCATCTCAGTTGTCACCGGCGTCGCCGCTGCAAGCAGACCGTCACTCGATCGTTGCGACAGAATGCCCGTGGCAATACGAAGGGCGGTAATCCACTCGGAACGCGTGCTTTCGTCCATCGCCATCAGAAACACATACGAGGGCACCGCAATGCGAAAACAGTTTGCGCGTCCAAACACATCGTCTGCAACATACTCGACCTCGGTTATCATCGAAAGGGGAAAGGCTTCGACCGGCTCCATTGCCTGAAATATATCGGGACAACAGAGAGGCATACATGTAGGATTCAAGTTAGTGTCTTAGGCGCTGTGCTCATGGACCCCACAACTCCACAAAAGCGATAGAATGAGAGATATGGAGATAGAAGAGAGAAAGAAGCCTAAGCATAAGCATTCATCTCATCACACAGAGACAGAGACAGAGACATCAAACGACACAACACCCCCCCCCCCCCACACCTTGGCAGACTTGTAATAGGCGATGTAATTTTCTGTCAGTTTGAAGTAACGCACACTCCATGATTTATCCTGCCCAATGATCATCGACTTCATGTTCAAATAGCCATCCTTCAACAGGACCTGCATTAAGCATAGGTGTGTGTGCGTGTGTGTGTGTGTGCCGGATGCAGCCATGCACACCGATGGACGAATTAAGCGAGGTTGGAAAAGGGAGGGAGAGGGAGGAAGAGGGATGGATATGGAGTGAGATAAACCACATTGCTAAAACGTAGTGTCGCTTCCAGTGGGGTACAATCCGACAACTAATTGGCAATTAGTAACACACGCAACACATTTTTGTACATGGTGTGGGTGCACAAGCAAGCCATCCCGCAATCGTGCCGCACATTCTAACATATATCAACAAAGTGCAATATATATATTAATGTAGTAAAGACCATGTATGGACACTCGACTGAGTGAAAAGCCGATACAACATATCGTAGCAGCATATAAAACAGCACACACACATACTACACAAACACACACACATACACAACTATACACATAGACACACATACAGAGACATACACACACACATAACAATAATGAGCGCACAATAACACGCCAAGGAGGCACACTGCACACGTTATCCCCACCTCCTCTCCAGATCGTCGCCGCACAGCCTTGGGCGACACAGACTTCGACAGGGGCACAAGACGCTTTCTAATCTCAAACATAACACTGTCGGAAAGGGCTTTGTCGGGCATATTCAGCAGCATCCGCGCGACAAGCGGCCTTGTTGCATCGGGCATGGGCACGGATAGTCCGCCGTCGGATGCTGAAAACGACACAACGTGATCAGCGATAAGGTCACTGTGACCGAGGCGGTGCATTATGACGTCAAGGAGCTCGACCGCAGTAACAGTTCCACTTAGTTTCATGTGGTGATTGCTCACACCGTGGCCTTCGATGGCGCAGCGGATCTTTACGACGCCGATTGGGACCATTATGTTTTCGATGAGCTGTTGTTTTTAGTTTAGTTTTGTTTGTTTTTATGTTAACAAACAATAAAAGCAGAGAGAAGCAATTGGTTGTTTGTGAATCGTTTGTTTGGTTTGAATGCAACCGCACAAAGAGACGTTCGCACTGTCAAACACAAATAATCAGTCGCGAAAGAAAGTACACACACTCACTCACACACACAGACACACACACACGCACACCCACACACGCACACGCACACGCACACGCACACACACACACTCACACTCATATACACACACACTCACACAGCGCTCAGTCACCCGATGAAGTTGGCAGCGAATATGCGAATCCAACATTTGAGGCGCACTCGCAAACCACTCACCGTTTCCGAGATAGAAAAGGGCCCTTTATTTACTCTTTTGTTGTGTTCATCAATGTGCTGTCGCATCTCTTTTGTGAGGTCCATGCCGATGAGGCCTGCGGATAGCCAACGATAGATGCCAACGCATATTAGTTACACAAGAGCCCCAATCGTCGAAGATATGAAAAGGATTGAAACACATATGTATAACTGCCGTGCGAATCGGATCACTTTTGCGCACACACACCGACAGCAAAGCGTGCTCGTACACGCACACCTGCACAGTTGATGTAGCGCGAAAACACACACACACACACAAAACACAGAGGACAAACACAGACACCGACACACAGACACACAGACACACACACATACACACACGCACACACAAGCACACCCATGCTTTTGAACGATCCCCGCATCTCCAACTCACCAAGCTCTCCACCGGCCACCACTGCATCTGCCCATTTTCTGCTTGCCTCGCAGGCCTTCAGGCACGCCACGCGAAACATTTCTTCCTTTGGGTCCATCTGAAGCCGAGATTATATGGTCGCGGTCGCCCGCGAACCAACCAATTATTTATTGTTTGCACAGTGCCTCTTCGGCAAGGAGATTGGCCGCAGATGTGATGCGCCAGAGGGAGACGAATAAGGGAGAGATTGCGTGGCAACACACGCACAAATGCACATGCGTCACAACGCCCTGCAGTCAAAGCCACCTTTTTGAATTGTTCACACGCAATTGCCATTAATGAGTAAAGAAGGGCAAAAAAAACCGCAAGGGAGGTCTGTCGGGTGGTTTTGTGGCGGACACAACGCCAATAATGCGTGTGTGTAAACTGTGCGTGTGTGTGTGTGTGAGTGTGTGTGTGTGTGTGACTGTGGTCACATGCCCACTGAGGAAATGGTGAGCCATCTGTAAACAACCCGATGAAGGCAATGTGGATGCACTACTTCTATATAAATATATCAATGGCAAAAGATGACTAATTTGGCAATGTTGTCAGGTCCTGCATAATTACCTCATTTGGGAGCCACATTTAGCGCACTTCACCGAGGGTAAGTACGGCATATATATAAGGTTTTCTTCATACTGTAAATTCTTCTACCGGTGGAGACATGCACACAACTGCACGTACGTGTGCGTGTTTGTGCGTCAATGTGCCACTGTACCAATGTGTTCGTGTGTGTTTGTATGCGATGGGGAAGTGCCTTTACTGGGATTGCCGACCGCAAGAGCATTCCATTGCCGACAGACACCAGAGAATACACGAGCCGAGTGTGCCACAGCACATATACTATACAATTATTCATACATATATATATATACATACGTGGCGGTGACAACGATGCACCGACCACGATTCAGAAAAGGGAGAACAAGAGACAGAAGTGCTCACCCAAAATACACAAACAACTGCGACTGTGACATGCGACCATTGTTGCCTGTGTGTGGGTGCGTGCGCGTGTGCATTAGGGGTGTCTGCGATTAAGTGGTGAGTGTATGTGTTGTGTGAGTGTGTTTCTCGCTCACACAAACATCGAAATGCGGGCGCGTGAGTTTGGCGCCGGTCGCACAAGCACAGTAGATATCTCCTTCTCTCGTGAACTAAACCCCGGTACCAGCACGCGGCCTCCCGACGGACCCTCAATAATCTCAATGCCAGCGAGTGCACACACGCTCCTGCGATGATGCAAAGAAGAGCATGCAAACACACACACACACACACACAAACACAAAGTTGCAGGTAGGCGTATGAAGGCAAAGTTAGGGCTCGATACGTTAAATGGGATTCAAGCATGCGCTTGAGGCATGCAATAATGTGAAAAGAGATGGAAAAGAAGAGGCTCAACTAGTTGCACAAAACACACACACACACACACACACTTTATCCATATATATTAAACACTCAGAATGAACGACAAACGCACCTCTCCCGGAGTGTCGTTTCATCAAACGTATCACGTGAGACATGGATGAACGTCGGCTGGCCCGTCTGCTCCAGGCCCAAAGCCACCGACATGGCCTCTCCATACAAATCGTATTTGAAGCGCAGCTGTCCCCGGGGAATTAAAAACAGTTCGTGCAAATACACCGTTAGACGTCCGGCAAATGAAATTACCGCGAACATAACCAGAAGTGTGTGTATGTATGCGCGCATGTGCAGTGCGCTGAGCACTATTGCTTGTGTGTTGTGGTGGTGCACGGGTGCGTGCATGGACGCACGCGAGTGTGTGTGTGTGTGTGTGTGCATGGACGCACCTGCCCTCCCATTATCCCCCCAAAGCACGGTCCGCTATGAATGCCGATGCGGACGTTGACAAGCGGATTCTTCACATTCGGCGCAACGATGCTCTGGATGTTCTTGTCTGTTGTTTCAAGTGCGCGAGTTGTTGTTGTTGTTGTTGTTTTTGTTGATGATGATGTTGTTGTTGTTGTCGTTGTTCATATGGGTTGGGTAGTTGTGGGAGTCAGTTTCAATAAAGTCAACAAGATACGAGAAGCAACCTATTTGTGCCCTCATCATCAGACCAAACACCAAAGGCCGCCCTTTGCTACACACAATCGCCGGTTCACATTCCAACTAAAAAACCAGTGCACAGGGGGCAGTTCAATGAATGATCTCACACAACGTTCACACGTGTCACATTCGCCATACAAAGCATTATCACCCACCCACAACTACAACTAAACACCAACAGACCGACCCACAGACCCACATATTATACGCGCAAACACACATACACGCTGCACACAACGTAAGTCACTCACCCGCAATCGTCTTGAGCATGCCAATGCCGAGGAGAACAATGCGGTCGGCGTGGTCGTCGCAGGGCTCAGGAGCGCCACATGCGGCAACATAGGCATCGCCTGCAGCCACATAATGAATGTATGGAAGGGCGGTGAGCACGTGGCACCACACTAGTGGGAATTAATTGCCATCCGTGAAAGGCATTGCACTCAAGGGAGTTCAAATCGACTGCACATATATATTGCAGTCGATTTCCCATCATGCAATTAACAATGTACACATAAACCACCTACAGAAAAGAAAAGACATATGAGACCTCCCCTGCATTCACTCACCAATCGTACAGATCTTCTCAACGTTCGTCACCGCAACGAGCGCGTCAAACTTGCTGAAGAGCGTGTTTAAGAGCGCAACAATGTCTTCAGCCGGCATTGTCGACGACATGGCCGTGAATCCAGCGATGTCCATCGCAAGCACAGTAACAGATGGAAAGAATGACGCCGTCTTGAAAGTGGGGTCCGTCGCAAGCTGCTTGGCAACGGTCGGCGGCAGTATATTGTGGAGAAGCTGCTCTCCGAGAGCCTTTTCAAGCTCCAATTCCTGTCTTTGCACCAGAGAGACGGCGTCCAGAATAAAGTGCTGGCGCATAAAGTTCTCAAACAAGTGGAGTCCCATGAGTGCCGTAAGCATCGCCACAAGACAGTAAAACAGATCAAATAGCGGCAGTTTTGCGTAATCCGACGCGCACATCACAATCATAAACACCGCATGTCCGAGCGTCAGAGTCAACGCAGTCTTGAAAAGGAGCCCCGGTAGTGCCACGAGTGCACACGACACAAATATCGACGACGTGGCAATGGTGAAGAACCCTTCTCCAACAATCCATTCGTCCGCAAACGCTGGATTGGCGATGACGCTTGCAAATGTCACGAGACCCATGCCCACCATGTAAGAGCTGACGAGCATCTGGTTGAACATAAGCTGCTGGCTCATCGTGGGATGCCCGAGAACGAGGACGAAGGCCCCCGGCAACGCACACGCAATGGACGCACCAAGCACGCGGATGCACGTGACACGCTTGAACGCGGCAGAGTCGGCGTCACTGACGGCATCCACGGCGAGAAGGAGGATGGTAAACACCCAAAACGCAAACATGTGCAACAGAAAGCCCACCCGCGCCTTCTCGGCACGGCGCACGCGAAATTCGTTCTCCAGAAGGGCATCCTGGTATGTGAGCGTGAGTTTGCGGGGCTTGATGCTCTGCAGTTGGCGAATGGCACGCGACCCTTCCCCGCGCGCGAGGGCAGACGCGAAGGCCTCTTTCTGTCGAAATATTACGATCGGAGGGGCGCTATTCTGTGCCGAAGCCAGCGTCGCCATCGTGGCAACCGTAACCAATGATCCACGTCGCGACTGCGAGTCTCTGTTAGGGCGGTATGGAAGCACAACGCCCGCCGTGTTCGACAGGGACTCTCTGTATCCGCCGACACCGCCGTCCCGAGTGTAGTTGTAGCCACCAGACGAGAAAAAGCTTGCAGTGGCAAAGGCAGAGGGCATGGCGTCACCACTAGATCCCGTCTGAATGAGGCTGGTGTCATCGACGGGGCCGGCGACGACTGCGCCGGGCATTCCAATGCCAGTGTGCTGCGGCAGAGGGTCAGCGTTGCCTTGGAATGGGAAGCCCTGGTGGCGACCCGGCTGAATGCGGTCAACACGAGGGTGAGGTGAGAGAAGGAACAATGTTAGGGTTGGGATGCACAGCGAGACTTCATCGCTTTGGAGTACATACAGGATTGCGCGCTCACTCCCACGACGCACACACACACATACACACGCAGGGGCAGACACGCCACATCACAGATACAGACACAGACAGACAAACACACATACCCACTCACACCCACACACACGCAGGGGCAGACACAGTTACAGATACAGATACAGACAGACAGACACACACACACCTGCGGAGAGTATGGACCACCCGTCAGCGTTGCGTAATCCGCGAGCGAAAGCGTCGCCGTCGGCAGTTTCAAATTCAATCTCGGGTAAATAACCTCTGTTCTGGATATGCTCGAGTGCGACATCATCGACACTGAGCTGTGTGACCGATGCACCTGGTATCCCGACGTGAGACTTCCCCGTCTCGATCCGTCGTGCACAGACGACGTGTCGCCGTTTCCAGCACGACTCGAGTACGACCCGGATGCAAGTTTGTTGCCAACGGCTTTGCGCACAAGTGACATTCCGTTGCCCCCCGACGACGCGCTGTGGTTGCTTCCCCTACGCCCCTCGACCGTGCGGAGTGACGGCGATGGATGCTCCTCTTCCACCGTCACCTGCGATATGGACGACGTCGCATCACCCGTCCCGCGGATATTGGTAACGGAGCCGATTTGAAGCATATTGCTCCTGCTTCCCACATTGATTTGGTTCACTGCGTCGGGTTCGCGTCCTGAAAGGACCCCCTTAAGTAGGGAAATCTGTGGTTGTGGGAGTAGGGTTATGGCAGAGTTATGGTAGGGTTAGCGTTAGTTGTATATTGTGCAATGGGGCAGCAGAAGCTTCAATATACCATCACACCAAATATCCAATGAAGCACACCATGCAGGTACGCAGAGACACAGACACAGAACACACACACACACACACACACACACACACACACACACACCTTTCGCCTCCTCCTTCCGGCGCCAAAGTGATCCCGTACTTCTGCCGATGCGCCAGCTTCATTTCCATTGGATAGCGTATCGTGTTCACGCGCGCCCGTAACGTAAAATGTCTCAATCGCACCCTTTCCCTTGATTTCACGCACGCCTGAGGTGGAAAGCCACATTATACAGACACATATACAGAGACAGACACACACAGACGCCGACAAAGACGCAGACACATACCACCGAATGAGCACACGCGTCAGTGATTTCCTTCCTAAGCCCCACAACTCCTTTCAAACTGTATCAGTATCAGCATGAGTTACGTGTGGCTTACGTGGACAGTAATGCCATGAGGGGTATAACCAATAAACAACAACTCTACACCGAAATGGCAAAAAAGAAGAGGAGGAGGAGAAAAAACACAACAACACAAAACCACCACAAAGTGAATGGGACACCGCACCTGCCGTCTCAACCGAAAATTGCAAAGTATCTCGCAATACTTTTGCAACGTCGCCGGTACACTGAATTTTGTTTGGGACACCAAACTTGCACATCCTGCGCCCACAGTAACAACAGCAGCAAGCAGTAGCAATAATACGAACATCGTGGCAGTGGCAATAATAACAACAGGGAAGGGATAGGCGATTAGTTGTCCATGAGCAGTTACATCTGAGATATTTGCGAAAAAGGACAAACAAACACAAACCAACAGACACAGAAGAAGCTACAACAGAAACACAGTAACAAAAACACAAGGTGCGCAGTGCCAATAACAACACAAGAGCACGGTAACAACGGCAACACACACTAAGTTACAGCAAAGCGCAAAGAAACAGCGGTAACAACAGTGACCCACCGACTGGCCGTGTTGACTGCATCTCCATAGATATCGTAACAAAATTTGAGGTCACCGACAATGCCGGCAACGACTTCTCCGACACTCATTCCAATCTGCAGATGGACGCCCGTGACGCCGATGCGCACACTCTCCGTCTCCCATTCGCGCAGCAGTGCGAGCGCAAACCGCGCGGTGGTCTCCGTATGCCCAGCAACGGGCTGAGGAATGTTGCACGCGGCCATGTACACCGACCCAATCGTCTTGATCTTCTCGAGCTGGTAGAACTCGGAAAGTTCGTCAAACCAAGTGAAAACGCCGTTGAGAAGGGAGATTGTCTGGTCGGGGTCGTGCGTCTCCGCAATCCCTTCCCACCCAACGAGGTCAACAAATATCACCGTCACCATGGGAACGCGCTGCGCAAAAGACTTTTCCTCGAGCGCCCCGGCCTCGGCAAAGTCGTCTGTGTTGATAATACTCGCGCGTCGCAGGCTCTGTTGGTGCCCTTTGAGTTGGTTGATGATCGATTCTGGCAGTTGCAATCGTAGCAAGGCCTCCATCTGAGCGCGCTCCTTCTGCAAGTTGCGCCGACGCTGTCCCACACGACGCTGGACAATCCACACGCGGCGGAAGCCATGATCCATCGTGCGTGCGGCAAGACCAACAAATATGGCCGCGAGACCGAGGGGAAGAAGAACAAGCATTGTGCCGGGAAAATCCGAGCCAACACCACTGGCAATGATCTGCACGCCCGTGCCAACAACAATAGAGCAGAGGAGGATTGTGGACACATAGGAGCCCTCGAAGAGGAGAGGTATGCAGACAATCCAATGCCACACCCAGGGAGTGAACCCAGCCTCGCCCACAAGGCCCATGACGGTGAATATTGCAGAGTTATTTGCCAGCACGAACAGGAGGGCGAATGAGCGCCTGATGTGTGTGTTGTTTAAGTGTGCGTGTGCGAAGGAGAGTAGCGTGGAGCAGAAACAAACAAGATTTTAAGGATTGCTTTCGTAATTGGGATTTTGTGCACTCTAACGAAAGGTCCATTTAAATTGACACAATCACACACAGCAGCAGTGCATCTGTACAGGCACAACACACACACACAAACAAACACACACACACACACGTACACACTGATGCACACACACACACACACACACACACACACAACCCACCTCCACCTCATGGCCATGTGCGCAAACCCGCGGTACCACTTGTTCACAAACGCAGCAGTCACGATTAAAGTCCCCAGGGACAGCGCAACCATAATTGGATAGTACCGCGCGTATCCCCTTGCATCACGTGCCCCCTTCCCCCATCCGCCGAGTCCAAGCACCACCGTCATAACAACGTTGAACACAGACATAAATATGAGCGACAGCCGCAGCGTCCTATAGTGCAGCGACGCCCTGCTTGCCTGGTACTCGCTCTCGACCTCTTTCTCCACAAATCCAAGAGTTGTTAAGCTCATACGGTACTTGCGCCGGTCCTCCTCGTCGGCGGAATCGAGCTCGGAGTCTGTGCCATCGCTCCCGCACTCGCCGTCCTCCTCACCAACCTCCAGCGCAGTCTCCTTAAGGGGATTCTCAGGCACGTTCACCAGGGGTTGCGATTGGCGACGCGGCGCAAATGTCGTCACGGACGAATCTTCCGGGATACCTCCCGACAGCGCCGATATGCTCTTTCGCTTGGACGAAAGCCTATAATTCCCGAGTGTATTGACGCCGCCAGCCGTTCCACCCGCGGTCGGCGCACTGGTGGGCCCCGCCCATGCCTGTCCAGACACAGCCACATTACTGCGGGGTGCAGACGGAGAATTGAGCACCGGCTCTGCACCGACCGCATTCGTGGCGCTGGTGTTGCTATTGCTGTTGTTGCTGTTGCTGTTGTTGCTGTTGTTGCTGTTGCTGTTGTTGCTGTTGTTGTTATTGTTGTTGTTGTTATTGTTGTTACCGGAATTTTTCCTTGAAATGTTGGATGCAACACTCGTGACGCCCGCTGCATTTCCCGAATTCTTCCGTTGCGCTGATGCATGTTGCGTTGCCGATGAAGACGACACCAGCTGCGCGAGTGCCGCAGCGGAATGGTGTGTTGTTCGTGGAGACCCATTTGCCATCTCAAAGCTGCTCAGACGGATACGCCGAGCAATTTCTGCGCCATCAAACCCGCTGGACTCATCGTCGGCATCATTGTCTCGGGCAGCTCTCCGGTAATCATTTCCATCCGAAATACTTCCAGCTGACGACACGCTGCCATCATTGTTGATGTCGGAATTAACAACGGCTTGGCAATTTCCGGTGGTGATGGACCCGGGAGATGATGTGACGGATGCGTTGTGTCGCGTCTGCGCCTGCGGAGAATTGTCCCCTCCAGCAGAGACGCCCATCATTTCAGAGTCGACGACAATCGGAGAGCCTGGTAATCCTACGCCGGCGTTTGCCGGTTGTTGGAGGGACATTTTTCCACGACACGCCTAACGAGGCGCACGCAGATGTGAATCGTCTTCCGATTTTCCCCAGAATTGAAAAAGGGGGCGTAAATTGCGCTCAATGGCGCGAGTGGCGGACGCCAGCGCCCATTGTAGCGAGCCCTGCCCCACCAGTCCAATACGAACTTATTTCCCCCAAAGAATTGCCTTCAAGCGGCAGAGCGGTTTGTGTCGGGTTCCGACGCACCAAAAGCGTGCCAGAAAGAGAAATATCGACGCCAATCAAGCAAAAAACAAAAGGATACTCGAGCAGCAGGGAAACTGTGTTTGCTACACGTGGTGTTCCGACATGATTTGAAGTCGAAAAGCAATACACACACAAAATTAGACACAGATACACCTGTATATAGACACAACGGGTTTTGAAACCGAGGCAGAGGCTGCGAATCTATTTGCATCCAACGCATCGACGAAGGTTGCACGCACACCCACCACAGTGCACACCAGACGATCACGATCAGTCGACGGTGAGATGCCCCACACACAGACACACGACACACACGCAGGGACAATGAGATAGAGACACGCACACACACACACACACACACACACACACACACACACACACACACACACACACACACACACACACACACAC
>CALSCR010001787.1:0-10673 GCA_943704495.1 Pigoraptor chileana
TGTGTGTGTGTGTGTGTGTGTGTGTGTGTGTGTGTGTGTGTGTGTGTGTGTGTGTGAGTGTGCATGTGAGTGTGCATGTGCATGTGCGTGCGTGTGTGTGCGCGTGTGCGTGTGTGCGTGTGTGTGATTGGGGATGTCTCTGCGATGAGTGTCCATTTACGCATATAATCCAAATATCCATGGCACTGCGCATAAAACGAAGGGCAATCACGCTCTAGATAATACTAAACAGCCACACACCACACCAACACCCACACGCACATCCACACACAAACATCAAGAGAAGAACAGAGGGCAAATGCATATATGCACCTGTATGGGCACGGGATCGCTGACGTGTGTGCCAAGCTCCATCAGCACATCCGGGAGCCACGCAGGGACGTCGTACGGGGCTGCAATCACGTGAGCGGCCAGGCCGAGTACGCCGGCATGCCTCACTGCGAGGGGACCAGCCCATGCCCCGGATGCAGGCACAGTCTCCACGCGTCTGTCGGCGGACGGCGCAGCGACCACACCGGCTGCATGGTGCACGATTGTGGTGATGTAATGTGGAGTGGTCTCAAACAATTGGCGGGAGACGCAGAACAGTGTAGTGACAAAAGCTGGGGGAAAGAGGCCGCGATCCATTATGCCGAACAGACACAAAAGTAAATAACAAGAATTGTGTGTGTGTGTGCTGATTTCGCATAATCCATGCACGTGCCTGCAGAGAGCATGTTCGCGGGCGATGCAGGACGGACATCTGATGTCGACACCGAGCCGACCTTTCGTGCTGTCTTTGGGAGCGGTGTGCGAGACCACGACGAGAACTTTGCCTGCAACCGCCGATATCCAACATATGCAAGAATATGAACATGCCAGACATAAATACAATGCGATGTTGTGGATTCGACATGGGAAGTCGAGAGGTCACGTGGGAGCGCACAATGTGTAATAATCTCGATAAGGAGCAAGCAGGAAGCACTCGCGTGTCTCTGTGGAACGGTGCTATAACAAGAAAGTCCATGGACTGCGTAAAAACAATCAAAAGAGGAAGATTGCGACGTGTCGTTCGCAATCCATTGTAATGCTAACTCTTTTCAAATGCAGCGATGAGAGGCAGCCGCTGTGGGAGGGATGGGTGACGGAGGACTTTGGTGGCCCAAAAGTGGGCGGCACGTGATGCACTCACCAGCAGATTGTATCCTTCCAACCGATCCTCACACTGAAGAAGGCCACCCAGTGTGAGTGAGGACAGCTCCCGCACCTGCGCGATAAGGCGACAAAAGAAGGCGAAACGGCATGCGATTGTGAGAGATCAGTCGTGGTTGTGGGGAGAATTATTATTGCACGCGATTGGAAAGAAGGGATTTGAAAAATGAGAGTAAGAGGAAAGTAGAGTGTTGGCAATCGAAATAAAGTGGTATGAAAAGCGCGGCACATGGGCTTGCGACGCAAGAATGTGCAAGTCGCATCCGGGTGCATCCGGGTCACTCACTTCCAGCCGCTCGTCACTCAGGAGGCCGACGAGGATGCCCACAATAGAGTCAAGCATGGCGTTTGACAGCTGCATTAGGCTGCGGAAGACCATGACCTGCCAAATAAGGGAATGTTGCAGTCGATACAGGGAAGTGAGCAAATCGACGATGGTGCGCATGTGGGCACGGGTGCTTATGGCCAGTAGTGTGGGATACATTCTGCAGTATATATAGTTGAAGCACAGAAGAAACAACCACAAGCACACATACACGACATACACACGCACACATGCACAGAGGACACACAGCAGACCTGCAGGAACTGGAGGATGGCAATGCGGGCGTGCCACGAGTGAATCCCAAGAACTTCTTGTGCCGTGCGCACCATCCGCGACACATCGTCTGCGCCAACAGACGCCTGCGATATCAGCGCAATCGATTGGCCCGCCAGCAGTTGGAGTTCCTGTGCGCAACAACGGCACCCAAGGGATTCAATCAAAACAATTCAGAAATGGTTTGCAACTATGGCACTTGCGGTGTGTGTGTGTGTGTGCGTGTGTGTGTGTGTCATCTGATGGCTTTGCAACAAGATAAAAATGCGAAAATCGCCCATCTCGCCCAATCATCATAAACAATAAAACACAAGGGAGCGGGAGTCAGAACACAAGTAGGAGAGCGTAAAAAGTACAGAAGCAAACCAACCTCGTCGTTTATGCGCTCCTGCGACCGCGCAATGGCGACGGGAAGCACAGCGTCCACAAATGGAAGCGTCGACTTTGCTCCCCCACCCCAAAATGCTACAGTCAACCACCCGAGAACTGCATTGACAAGATTCGGCAGTCACGTGATTGTTCGTCAGCTACAGTGTGACGTGCTGTCCTCTGGTCTAGGTGGTACAGTGGGCTTGAGACGGAGACAAACTATTGTCGATACTTGTGAGAGATGTAGGATTCAAGTCAATGTGGGCGCTGTGGCAATGGACTTCACAAGGGGACTCGTGAGAGAGAGATCACCACGCGCGCAGCTAGCCACAAGCGAGTTGTTTTCGCTGATGAGACTGAACACAACTGAATAAAGTAACTGAATCGAGCCAGACGGACGCACCAGTCTTGCATGTCCTCAGCTTCTCATCCTCCACCGAATCGCCCGTTGTGCTTGCCTGCGAGCCGGCCTGCGCGCATGCACATACGACAAACACAAACGGTAAACGTATACAAGCGGAAAGGAGGTTTAGAAAGGTATGGCAAGGCGTACATACACATCGCCAACTAAATTGCAATTAGACCCCCTTTTTAAAACACAAACAGGTGCACAAATGCAATGCAACAACACATAATATGCGTTACAGGTGGACGGACACAGGAAAAACACACACACGGCAACTCACCGCAGGAGGACCGACCGGGGCTGCGTGTGGCACGGTCGATGACGACAGCAGGTCGACAGTTCGCGAAACAAAGTCCCCAGGGAGTACAAGAGTGCCCGTGCGCTCCAAGGCCTCACACATCTGCATGTGCATACAATTGAGAGGATGGGTCAGTTAGTCAGTCATTCAGTCACTCAGTCGGTCACTCAGTCACTCAGTCACAGTCAGTCACTCAGTCACAGTCACTGTTAGTCAGTCATTGTTAGTCAGTGAGGCAGTGCTTTGAGTCAGGAGTCGGTCAGTCACTCAGTCACTTAGTCACAGTCACTCATTCATGGTTGGCCAGTGAGGCATCGACTCAGTCAGCAGTCGGTCAATCAGTCCGCGGAGTGGCGTGCAATAAAAGAATGCGAGGAGGGAAAGAAGATGTGCGATTCAAGTCCATGTACGCCATAGAGAGGAGAATAATAAACAAGGGGTGAAGGAGTGGGGCCGCACGCACCGGCGACACCCAGAAACGGCGACCAGGCACGTGAGTATTGCGGATGGCGAGTGCAATGGACGACGAAATGCGCTCCCGGACGAGCTTATACGGATGGCCCACGTGACCCAGCAGGCGGTTGAGCATGACAAGCGAGGGCTCGGCACCGCGCCAGCTCAACTCTTCAAGCAGCACGTGCGCAAGTTGCATCCGCCGAAAGTCCGCAAAGGACGACGACGAACCAGACGGATCGATGGGCGACTCGAGAAGAAGGGACGTCAGGCGAGGAAAGCGGCGAGGATCGCGGTCAAACTGTGCGTTGTGTGCGTGCATGCGTGTGTGTGTGTAGGGATGTGAGCGCATTGAGTGCAGAGGCGTGTGTGGTGCGCGCAGAATGGGCACGGAAGAGGAAATCACGTAGAAGGGGATATAGGATATAGAACGGGTGAGGGATACAGACAAGCACAGCTAAATCAAAATTAAATAAAAGCGTGCATGTTGATGAACGCCACATGAGACGTCGCGGAGAGGGACGACACCGCCGACGTTTCGGACGCACATCAAAGGCATCATCGCACCAAGGGACACCTACCACCGCAAAGCGCACGCTCGCAATCCAGTCGCCAATGGTGTCGTTGTTGGCGCCCTCCATGCAGCGCCTCAGCAGCGGAATGAGATAGTCCCAGCATGCCTCCTGCGCCTTCCACGGCCAGTGTTTCATGCCCCGGATGAGGCCGGCGATCACCTCGGATGCTGCACGCTGGCTGTGCGTGTCGGTGCTTGCACACAGCTTCTCAAGGTGGGGACGCACAATTGCAACAGCCGTGTCTTCAAAGTTGCGGAAGAGACCAAAGAAGAGCTGAGCGTGCGACTCGCTGAACCCCGTATCCGACTCCTTTCCCCTCTCCTGGTCGAGGAACATAAAGAGCCTCGTCATCTGGGCTTCGTTGCGGAGAAACGACAGCACCGCTTTGTTTGCATCGTTCAGATTCGCCTCTTCGTACAGCTGCCACTTGACAATCCGCTCAATGCCACCGGCGCCACCCGGGAGAATTCCGTTGGTAAGCGCGCCGTATTGGGAGGCGGCTTCCGCGTGTCTGGACGCGGGCGCATTGTCCGTCGTTACCAGGACGCCCCGGGATCCGTACGTGTACCCGAGCAGCCCGCGAGAGCCGAATGCATTCCACCCCTCGTGATTCTTGTCGACAAAAAAGCACGTGGCGTGCTCTGCCTCGGTCGTCGGCATCAGCGCATCGTGATAGCTGTACCAATCATTCGAAGGGCGAGCTCCGAGGGGCAGCGCATCCGGGGCGCTCGCAGACACCATTATCGCATTGTTCTTTGCGTCCGGATACGACGTCTCCGTGACTGGAAGCAACATCTTCGGTGATCTGCGCTTGTTTAAGTAGAGCACAGTCGATACGGCATCGACGGCGAGGCGACGGACTGTGGGAGCGTCGCTCACGAGCGCCTTCAGCGCCCACTCGGTGGTAATGGTCGGCGTCTGACGGTCGTGCCGCAACAGCATGATGAGAAAGTATGCCAACTTGTTCTCGTAGCGCCAGTGAAGATGTGCGCCCAGTAGCATCTGCGAAAGCGTGCCCACAAGAGAATTGTAGTGCTTTTCTGCCTTCTCGTATCGGTCGCGCACGCGCTTGAGGCCGGATGCGGCTGCAACGGTGTCAATAACCTTCCCGTCGAGAGCAGATGCAATGCGCTGAGTGCTTTCGGAAACATTTTGCGACAGCGGAAGAGTGTAAAACTCGTTGGTGAACGTGTAAAACAGCTTCCTCACGAGCTCCTGTATCGAGTGCTGCTCAATAACGTCGAGGCGGGCGAGATGCGACACGAACGAGCCCATGCGATCCCAGCGGCGTGCGGCCGTGCGCAACATGGCCCTATTCAATAGCACATACAGCGCGCCTTGCAGCTGCGAGTGGTCGGGCTTGTCGTCCGGCGCAATTTTGGACGCCTCGCCCATGACGGCAATGAGCCTCGAGAAAGCCCTATCCTTGAATCGCGGAAATGACGACATTGTCTCCCTGAATGACGTCTGCGCCCGCTTTCGCACTTCTGCGTACTGGTGCATGCAGAGGGAGAGCAGATCGTGGCAGAGAGTGAACTGGCGCGGCCCCTGCACTGCCGACAGCCGCAGCGAGTGAAGGCGCCGGATGTGCTGCAGATTGGCGCGGATTGCAAGCAGTGGGCGGCAGTGCCTCTTGTGCGGTTCAGTGTCGTCTGCAACCAACCGTTTGATCACATCGTAGCCTTTTTTGTACCGTCCGTGGTCCTTGCTCTTGATCCCCCTCTCCGTCAGCAGCGCCTCGATTGCCTTGACAAGCAGAATGAACGTGCGCGTGTCGTCCCCGCCAAAACGAGAGAGACCGCTCGCAGCGGCATGCAGTGCGTCCATGCACTCTGCACGCATGTCCACAAGACGATCGAGAAGCTCCTTCCGGGGCAGCTGGCCGGTCGTGGCTCGCTTGGTGAACATGTCAAAGGGCGCGTCATCTGCGTCGCCATCATCGTCATTCCCTTCGTGATGTCCATCTGACACCAATCCCTCGCCCACGTGCGCCGCCGGCGGCGGCGGACCATCATCGCGGTCGGGAATGAAAGAGAGAAACGACGTAACAATGGCACGCAAGACGAGCAGTGCGCGGCGAATGGCTGACCGTGCTGCTGCAATTGCGTGCGCTTCCGTCGGAATGTTGACTGTCGGCAGCGACTTCAACAAAGCAACCGCAGCACTGCCATACTCTGTTGCAAGCGCCGCTGCCGCGCTCCACTCGTCTTCCGTGGGCACGTGCCACGCCATATCAAGTGCTTCGGGATTGTACGTCGACGCCCACGTTTCAAGAATCGTCCGCGCATCGCCGCTTAACCCACCCGCTGCTGCCTTGAATATCGGCGACGACGGGTGCACAGTCTTCATCTCGCGGGGATAGATGGCCACAAGCGAGTTGAGAGCGTTGCGGAGCAACTTTGCGCCCATTCGTGAGAGAGCCCACGATGCGTGGGGATCAAGTGACAGGTTGAGGACACGGTTTATGCCCGAAACGTGCGGCAAAAGCGCACTCCCAGTGTCCCTGACGGCGTGCATTAGAATTGTTCCGTTCCACTTGATGTCGTCTCCGAGATCGTTTTCTTCGCGCGCACTCGCAGCAGAGCCAGATTTGGTTGTGGATGGTGCAGAGGAAGCCGCGGCACCCACACCCTCTTGCTTGGGCAGCTGGAACAGCTCAACCACTGGCCGCGGTTCGGTGCCAATCGACTCGACAATGCGGTGGATGAGCTGGGGAGCGATCATTGCGAGTGCTTTGTGGGGATTCGTGAAGGTTGCGGCGGCGCACAGCTTGGCAGCTAGCTTCACAGAGTTCAAGCGGAGGTGGGTTTGCACGAACCTGGGATGATGGGAGTTTATGCGTTTGTGATATCAGAGAAGTACATAACAATTTGGGTGGAGTTACACGAAATTCCATCTTCGTTATTATTTTGTTCTTTGACTATCTCTCACAAACAATACAGGCAAAGTAAAACACACAGCAAACCCCATCAACTAGAATACAAACAACGGTAGACACACACACACATATATATATATGTGTGTGTGTGTACATATTGTCTACATAAGCAGTCACTCACCGCCACACTTTTTCCAGCGCCATGTCATATATCTCTGGCGATAGTTGCGCAAACAATTGGTCCATGGTGACGACCATCAGGCCTGCAATCGCGGCATCAGCAGCCGCCATGGGTCCCCGCCGCTGCCCCGGACGCGCTTCAGACTGCTCCAGCTGGTGGTCCATATACAGGAACACGCGGTCAAGAAGCTGCGAAACCCAATCGCCAAACTGCGACGTCGATCTCACGGCATCTTCTGCAGCCTCCTCACTTGATCTAGTATCCGCAGTCGGCTCAAACCCAAAGTCACCGCCTCCGCGACCACCGCCACGCCCGGATGCGCTGTTGTCGAGAGCACGTGACACATCAACGACGGGCACGCACATGAGAACGGCGCCAAGGAATCGCAAGGTTGCCTCCGTCTTGATGACGTCGATCACGTCGATTCCGGGAAGGGCGAGACGGAGCAGCGGAAGAATGTGGCTGGGGCCCTCTGCAAAGCGCTGATGACGGGCAAGGCTCGATGCGACGAGCGAGAGGCAAGAGATAGTTGATATGGTGCGGTGTGTCTCTGTCAGCGTCTCGAGGGCTGGGTACGCCGCCTCAAGAAGCGGGGGGAGAATCGACTGCGGATCGATAGCCGACAGCTGCTTTGCCGCCATCGTCGCAGAGAACACGGACGTCGGCGACTTGGCGTAGAGGGCGAGAAGTACAATCGGTGCGACGGCACGTGCAAACGCCTCGCGATCCTCCACACGGAGACGGTAGTGTGCGGGGATGCGAGCTGCATCACCAAGAGCTTCTTCCTTCATGCGCGCCGAAAAGTCGCGAGTGAGACACACCATAAATGCGCTCAGTCGCCCCGACCACGCTCCGCTATTCGAAGGGTGGTAGAAGTTTCCTACCGCTCGCAACAAAGACGAGAGCTGATGTTGAGCCTTGCCGTCGGGGCCGAGCATACTAACAACAAGGCGACTGCACACGACCACGCGCCCACTGGCCTTAATTATGGGGTCGGTGGGCATGAGGAAAGCGTAGCGGTGTGGCAGTCCGGACTTGTGTACGGTGCTGGCGTCGGACTTGCCGGGGGAGCCCACGGGGACGTCGAGAATGCGGAGAATTTTGGTAAAAAGTCGCGGAATGTGTGGTGTCCAGTCGAAGCGGCCGACGGTGTCATCGGCAAGGCGCGCAAAGAGAGAGAGGAACTGGAGATCCCACTCTGTCATGTTGTCAACCAAGTCCCAGTAGCGCATCAGCTCATCAAACCACGAGGGAGTATCGCCGGTGCCTGCGCGGGTGGGGCATCGATAACAACGTTTTTGTTTAAGTATTTGTGGTTTGCGTTACTCAATGGAGGCATGTTAATTGTCTCGTCATGCATAGCATTCTCCGATAGAGTTGATGATAGTGGTGTTTATGAGAAATTAATACATATGTGTCTGTGTGGTTTGTGCGTGTAACATGCACTCACGTGGCAAGTGGTGTGTAGGGAGGAACAGGCAAGTGAAGCCGTGTCCCTTGAACAACAGGTCATCGTGCAGACAAAATAGTGGTCGGAATTCGGCGATTATCTCCTCCGCAGCTCCATCGGGAAAATACCTGCGATTCGTGGAGCATGAACAACAGTCCGAAACAGTGTGACAACGTGATAACGACTACGCGTCTGGACGACAGCAATACCTCCGTCTGGACTATCAAATATACGCCCCTTCCGTCTCCCCCTTTCTCCCCCTCCCCCTCTTCCCTCCTTCGTTGACGACCACAGTTGACATCGCCATTCTTCATCTCCCTTCGGATACAACCGGTTGTGCGTCAGCCAATGCCACTGTGCGTGCTATTCTGCTCACCACTGGAGCGCAAAAATAAATGCGCAGTTTGACGCACTTTCAGTGCTGACGGATCATCAGTGAATCTCATATCAGAGCACACACTAGGGCATGCACCCCATAATTTACCTTCTTGCCTTCTCCACCAGCTGCACAAGAGCCGCGCTGTGCTGCCTAAGAGAGAACGATGTGTCCATGCGATGCAGTACATTGAAAGAAAAAGAGTGGAATTGTGTCAACAATAAGAACAACCGATTAGAGTGAGAGATGCATCTTCCATCGTCGAGGTTTTGCAATGTCAACATTACACATGCGCACCCCGACGGCAGCACAATCCACTAAATTTGCGCATCAGTGCGATTAATCGACGGCCTGGTACCCACTCTTTCCTCACGTAGATGGCGCTCCGATTGCTCGTAAAGTAGGTTTTGTCGATGATGTCGTACAGAGGCCGCCACGGAATGGACAATGCAGAGGCAGGAATGGCATTCCTCTTGCTGCGATGGCCAGGATGCGGGATCATAGTCGTCATTAGTACACGTTGGAATGACGCACCACATGTGCGCCAGCAGATGCAGAAATTGTGTTTCGGGTGCGGCTTTATGTGTGATCTGGCTATGTATGTGCACGTGTCTTGCTTGTGTGTGTGGAATTGAAAAATAAGTAACGACAGAATCACTCGCGGGTCACCGCCGCTCACCTCAACAGACGGCCGAGGATGTGTGCGTATGACTGCTGCAGGCCAAAGTCAAGGCCGGGAGTGACCAACAAATCGAAGTAAGTATGTACGAGAGCCACATGATCAGCCAGCGAGAAGCGCAGCTTGTAGAGATCAAGATATCTGCGAGAATGGATGCAAGAGATGTTCACATTGTGGGGTAAGTGATATGGTGGGCGGACGGAAAAGTAGTTACTCGACAATCTCAAAACAGATCAATGATGCATTTGCTTCCACTCTAATATGCACAGCATTCTTTCTTTTCGGCGTCAATGGACAAGCGATTACAAATGCATGTGACATATGCACATGTTGTTGGTCGTGGCATAAACAACATGGTCGTGGCATACACATATGCACATGCGGTGGTGGTGATGGATCCACATGACGACTCAACTGTTCCAAGCGGCGTGTCCAGAAGGTCGTACCAGGTCGGAGATTACTCGACTGCACGGCAGCAGATAGGCCTGCTTTTATGTCCACAAGAAACGCATCCGCCTCCGCGGGGATCGCATTTGCATATGGAAGCGTCCCGTTGAAAACACACTCGACAAGAGCGGATGCACCCGCACTATCTCTTGTATTGTCCATCATACGGGATTACAGTCTCTGACGAGGCAGTTCGATGATCAAACTTATTGGCACGAACTCATCCGACAATGAAGGCATTACAAGAGTAATTTTTGAAAAGATCCGAGTGAAAATGAGTGTTGTTCAAAGAGAGAGATATACGTTTCACTGAACTCAGAGTCTTGAGCGTACAATACTCCACTGAAGATTGCCGCAAGATGATGTCACAGTCACAGGTCCCCCCCTGAATCACGCAAATTGATACGGAGACGCTGCACAGAGCGACTGAGGAACAATTCATCCGTCACGGCGTTTACGGTTCGGCAATGTGCCCATTCCGCGAGTGGATCCAACACAGAGTGGAGGACGCCAACGCGCCAGTCTAAAGTTCAATAGACAGAATGTCACCGGACCTGTCTCCACTGAATCATTTCGGAACGAATGTTCACAAAACTCAGTCGCAGTTGATGACGTCAGGGTCAAGTCCCTCAATCCTTGCGAGCTCTCGTAAATAAGTTATCGTGAATTCAGTCAAGAAATTAATTATGGGCTCCGTGAATTTTGCGGTGGCTGTACAGCAAAATTCAAATTAATTTTGCGGTGTACACCGTAAAATTCACAATCACTTTTG
>CALSCR010001789.1:0-24521 GCA_943704495.1 Pigoraptor chileana
CACACACACACACACACACACACACACACACACACACACACACACACACACACACACACACACACACACACATACACGCACGCACACACATGCACGCACACATATGCGGACATAGGATGCTCACTCGCCATGGACCAGTTGGCCGGCGACTTTGCCATACTCAAACTTGATACTGCCAGGAACACCCCATTAAGGTGCGTTTGATGCTCAGATTACAGAAAGTTTGAGTGCACCTGCCATGCTTACTTTCGTATGTATGCGTGCCTGTGCGTGTACCTGTGTGTGCATGCAGGGAAATGAGCGAAGTCGTCAAGGCGCTGCACCGTGCGCATCAAAGCTTTGAGGTGAGGCCATTGTGTGCATTGCGGCTACGTACTGTCTCCATCACGTGACGGAGTTTCTCTTCATCTATTGTGACATCATGGTAGGGGGGTTACTCACTGCGGAAACAAATATTCCTGACTGTTTTCTCTTTTTATTTTTCCGACGCCTGTTTCAGTTGCTGGAAATTGCGCAGGGACAGACACTGACGGGCATCTTTACGACATACCAATTGGACATTGAGGCTGTCAAGGTATGTACCGCAGAGGGCTTAAAAAGGGATTTGCGCAGTCACGTGGGCGTCGATGCTCTATCACATGTGTTTGAATGCAATCTCCGCTGATGATTGTGTGTGTATGTGTGTGTGTGTGTGTGTGTCCTCATCAGTTTGGTACATCGCTTTGGTTTGTTTGAATGGCCCGATCCTATAACTAATGTGTCCACTTGTATCCGTCACAGGAGCTTCTTGTTTTGCGATTGCGCGCCATTTCCGATAAGGAATCGGCGACAAAGGCAAAGGAAGACCTGCTCCTCAAGAAGAAGGCGGGACGCGACGCCATGACAAAGGTACTGTACCGGGCGTTAGGCCGCTGCGTGTGTGTGTGTCTTGTAATTCATGGATGCGCGCGTGCTGTTTCTGAGTCTCCTTCAGTTAGCCACACCTTGTAATTCCCGGCTCAATTTTTAATTTTTTAATTTTTTCATTCGTCTATTCGTGTGTTGTGTGTTCTCCTTTTTTTCTTTATCTTTACCTAAATTAGTGGGTATATTATACTATTTGTGTTTTCGGCATTATTTTTACTGATGCAGGCGGAGGCAAATGAGTCTGCGGCGGCGGTCACCCTGTCCCGCATGACAGATGTCGCCCGTAATGAGCTCATTGCATTTAAGAGGCACAGAGAGTCGGACTTTCGCAAAGCCCTCCGCGAATTTGCCGACGCATCGCTTTCACAGGCGCGATTACAGCACAGTTTGTGGGAAACGGCGCTGGTGGAGATACGAAAGGCATCTCCGTCCACAGCAGCAGCAGCAGCAGGAGCCGAACAGTCGCACTGGTGATTAAATGTTTGACAACAACAACTTACAACAATTGCTAATGTGTTTGTGATGAATATGTGATAAAATTATAGCAATTAAAAATACTTGAAATCAACCATCAATGGCGGCATCCCCATCGTGCGATCGACTGGCATGTGCACAGAAAAGCATGTCTTGTGCTGCTTGTATAACTGTCTGTTCCCTTGTTTTGTTTGCTCTTGTGACAACCACCTCTCAGGTACACTTTCACTGACCAGGTCGGATGAGCAGTCTGTGTGCATGTGTGTGTGTGTGCGCGCCTGTTTATGTGGTCATAGCACTTGTGACAACCATCTCTAATTAAGATACACATTTCACTGACTACGTCGGATGAACAGAATTTGATCCAACACTGCGCTTTCGCAGCAGGTTCCACGGAATTGATTTTTTTTATATAAACCGAGTATGCGTTCGGGCGTAACACAAGTCAAGCGAAAGCACCCCGATTCAGACACGCCTGCGCAACCCACACTCGTCTGCACTGACTGCACACGTCCCACTGCACGGACTGCACGGACTGCACGGACTGCATCGAGAGCCCCGGGGCGGCAGACTCAGCTCAGCCCAGCCGGGTGGGCCTGTTACTTTGCGGCGCCAGGCACAATCACATCATCGTCCGTGAGCGTCGCCACAAATTCCAGCGACGTCTGCAGCGTGACTACCATGTATCCGGCCTCCCCCAACATCGAGTTGCCCTCAAGAAAGTCCCCGAGCATCGCACAGTGGCTGCCGAGATCTCGGATCCTGCTGCGAATGATCACGTACCCTAGCAACGGAAGTAGGTCGGCGCATCCGAGGAACTGGCTTGCAGGCCCCTTCCAATGCATGTCGATCGCCGCGTGAATCGCCCGCGTCGTCGACAGCAGGCAGGCGAGCTTATTCGCGGGTGAACGCGCACGTTCCATGCCCCGAAACGCCCCAATGGCGTCCTGAAATGGCTTGATGCCCTTGGCATGGATGTCCAGACAGAACTTCGGGGATACGCCGAGGTGCGACGGGAGCACGCCTGCGTATCGCGCCATTTGTCGGGCGATGAGAGCGTCCTTCGCGCCATGTTCCTCCCGGTACAGCCCCAGTAGCACATCGTGCATCCGGCCAAACACCGCCGCCTCCACCGCCGACCGCAGCCCCGCCCGCGCATCTCGCATGTCCCTCCGCCCGAGTCCACCGGATGCAAGCCCTCGTGCCGCGCCCCGCTGACTTCCCGCACCCACACACGCGGCCCCATTCGCGTCTCCCGAAGAACGCCCGTCTTCAAGGCCAAAGACGCCTCTCAAACTGCGCGCTGTGCGGCGAATGTAGCGCCGCACATCGCCAATCGCCGACGCAATGCGCTCGTGAACAACCGTCGCAGCGTGGTGTTCGGCTGACCCCGGCGCCACACCAGAGGCCGCAGGAGACGATGTGTGCAGTAGCGACGCCGGCTGAGCGTATGCAGTCTTCATCGACGCGCAGAATAGCTCCAGAGAGCGCCCCAGGGGATGTCTCGCCCACCGCATCATGCCAATCACGTGCTGCCCAATGAGCTCAGCCCTGTCGAGCGACGGCATCGATGGGCGCGTTCCTCGCGGGGTCGATTCGCCACTCCGAATGCCCCCGCCGCCGGTGTCACCACCAGATGAAAACCCGCCGTCAGTGCTGTTGCCGTCGCGATTGTGCTCGTCGTCCGAGCCGCCGCCACAGTCATCGTCATCCTCATCCTCGGAGGAAGAATCGACCCCGTTACCTTTACCTGCCGATGGTGATCTGAGTGCGGATACGTCTACTTTACCGAGACTCTCCCCGATCGATTCGGGGCTGAATGTGGAGGAAAGGGGCGAGCGCTCGGATCCTGGAACCGCTGATGTTCGCTGAAGGCCAAAGCTCCTCTCAAGCGCGTCTCGCATCGATTCGCGCACACGAATGGCGAATATTTTGTCGGAAAACAGGCGGTTGCGCTCGAGGCGCGTGCGCACGACATCCTCGTGTGCGCCCACATACACCGCCTGCGTAGCGACATCCACCGCCGAGTCCACGCCGACTCCAGACGACAAGTTAATGACGCCCGCACTCGCCGTTGTAATGTGGCGCGCGGCAGTTGTGTTGGACCGCGACGTGCGCCTGAGACGCGCACCAGAAGATGCTGTCGCAGATGCTGTTGTTGTGGAGGAAACAGTTGATTGTGCTGTTGTTGATGCTTTTCCGGAGGCCGTCGGGGAACTTGGTCCGGACCCTCTCGGAGAATTCCCGCGGTTACTAGCTCCAACGACAGCTCCGACGGACAGCTCCCTGCGAATGGAAGCGAGCGTGGCGTGCGTTTTCGATCCAGCGCGCCTCTTGAGGGCATCGGCGACGCTTTCGCGTGCGGTGAGCACAAGCGTCAATTCACGCCACGCGTCGTCTCGTTCCCTGCGAAGTTTGCGGAGACGTGTTGGCGTCGGGTCATCATCATCATCATTGTTGTCATTGTTGTTGTTGTAGTTGTTGTTGTCATCGCCGCGCCCACCAATGTTAGCAGCACGTGACACGGACCGCCTTCCCTCACGTCGGTCACTCCCGCGCTCTTTCTCCCCCTGAGATGGCTGCGCAGAAGACGATGTCAGAGACACTTTTCTGACAGTAGCACTCTCCCTCTCGACGTTGACGGCCTCCTGCAGCTCCTCGAGACGACGACGCGATCGGTCGACCGTGTCGACAAGCCCGGCAAGAAACGATGTGAGAAAATCACTGCCACACCCGGCCGCCCGTGCCGAGATCTCGGGAAGGAGCCTGCGCTGCATGGATTTGACCGTCTCTTTGAGTGTCTGCGTTTTAACGGCGAGAATTTCCAGTTCTGCCTCAATGCGCTCGATTGTGCTCGCCTGTCTAGACATCATAGACTGGAGCAACGTCGACGGACACGATTCCGGGAGTACCATTGGGCAAACGTAACCCACGAGTAGGTCGTGCACACCCTGGGCAATCGCGGCGTCTGTCTCGCGGGAAAGCAGAGAGGATGTGGTTGAGGTTGCAGAGGAGGAGGACGACGACAGCGAATACCGGGATGGGCGCTGTTGTGGCACAGGGGCGTGTTGTTGTTGTTGTTGTTGTTGCACGTCGACAACACCTGCCAGAGTCGAATTGAGTGCCTCTGTGAGGGCGTTCTCCATCGATCCCTCACGCGACATCAAGAGCGATTTAAGCGGAGCAATCAGCGACGCCGACGACGCCGACGCATCTGTCGACGGAAACATCTTGTCCAAAACATCCAGCGCGACCCCCGCACCCTCCGTCGCAAGCGGGGCAGTCCACTTCCGGCCGTCTGCATACCGGCACGTGACCGTTCCGGTGAAGAGATTGCCTCCGTTATGGCCCATGGACATGGACGCCGCGGGTGACGCGGGTCGAGAAGACGGACGAGATGAAGATGCAGAAGACATGCCCTTGGAATGCAGTCCACCAGGAGACACGCGCACATCAATCAGCATCTCGTCAATAACAGCCACTCGCCATATGCTTGAGTCGGCCTCGAGAGCAACGGTTGCATCCATCGCCTCTGATCTCAATGCCTTTCCGTTGATCCTGAGGAAGCAGCCGTCAAAGGTAACTACAAAGCGCGCTTGCAAGGGCTCTGAAGACCCCCTCTGCACGCTGTGCGAAATGCTTTCGGCCGAGAGACGCCGCAAGACATCCACAGAGCTCCTCCGACGAGCAGAGAGAACACTGAGCACATCGGCGTCGTCTCCATCGGCGTCGCAGTCCTGGCAACCACCATAGGCCGGCAATGCCGCAGGAGAGGCATCGCTAATCCCCGCAAAAATCGACCCGCTTGCATCATGGCGGGATGCATCAACAAGTGAGGATCGTCGCGAGTTACCGTCGATTGCCGTCTGTCCAGAGGGAGCAGACGAGGACACGGTCGAGTCTGAGCGTAAGGTCGTTGGCGTTTGTGTTACTTGTGTTGGCGTTGCTTGAGCTGATGCTGCTGGTGTGGATGCCGCTTGTGTTGCTGGCGGGAAGAAGCCGTCGTCGTCCGTGAGAGGGAACACCGCAAACGCGGGCTCTGTTGGCGGCGCAGCAAACGGAGAAAAGCGGAACTGCACCAGCATTTTCCAGCCAATCAAAGATGCCCTGTAGTCGTTTGGTCTGTCGCTCTACGGCGTTATCATGGTGTCACCATTGCCGACGGCCACAGTGGCGATGGAGGGGCCTGCTAATGGAGCTCGGTCGGGAACTTGACTCCCAACCGCACGCCAGTACAGCACAAACGTGTAATGGATCGCGTGCGCGAGTTTGTTTACATACTTGTCTGATGTGTGGTCGGTTGTCCGAGATTATCTCACTGCAATTCCCTTTCAATGAGTCAAAACTGTGTATCTGTTTGTCAGTGTGTGTTTGCAGTGTGCGTTTGTAGGAGTGTGACGGTTCAAAAACAATCCTAATGTGTGCGTCTTCTTGCAACTACCGACACTAATGTGAACAAGAACCTCATTCACACTCTGCCCCACGTGATTGGAAAAAAATAACGATCACGAGATCACGTGACTTATCCGGACAGAAGCGGACAGGCCACGTGACTGTCCGATCGCGTCAGATTAGCGAACTTTACCACAGCATGCCGCTGCCGCACATGCATGGAGGGGCGACAACTAAACCACATTGACATTATGCGATGATAGACTATTCAAGCTCTGTTATGATGTGGTTTGCACTGATGCGAGGCCGTTGACCCGTGCCGATTGCGCAACTGAACCCAACTGACCATGCCACCTGGAATAACTGGAAGGGGTCTTGTCGTCTTTGACGGCGTGTGCGGCCTCTGCGGTCGATTCGTCAAGTTTGCAGCGCGCCACGACACAGGAGATGCACTTCGGTTTGCAGCACTTCCATCGAAAGTGAGGAGGAATTGGAATTTTCATTCCATTGTGGTTCCTGATCGATTTCGCCTTTTGTGTTGTGCTTCCTAGTGTTTCCCCCCGCAGAAATGAAATAGTTTTTAGATTCGTGCGAATCACGAGAAGTTTGTCAAGTGTGTAATTTGCATCTGACAAACACCATTCCCCTCTCTACATGATCCCACCAGGTTGCAAGGGCTGCGCTTCAGAGTGTAAATGTGTCTGAGGAAGATGCAATGTCACGCATGGTATATGTGGAAGGCGATGGCCGTGTCTTGAGGGGCTCGACTGCAGTACTGACAGTGATGAGGTGAATGTTGTTCTAATTGATTGTTCAACGCTTTTCTTGAGTGCGTTTAGATCGAAAGCTGCACCCGCTGTTTGATTCGCGCACGCTTTTCTTTTAAGAAGTCGCCACGTTGTTGTTTGAATTGTGGAGTCCAAAGACACTGACTTGCATAAGCTGCACGTTGTTATTCATGGTATGCACTATGACAGCCACCTCCGCTTTCCCATATCAATGCTTGGACTGTTGCTTTGGATACCGGAATGGGTGAGTTTGTCTGTCTCTGCCCTTAGACAGCAAGAATGAAAAAAACACAAATCGGCGCCCTTTGTGCACCTGACGGTTCTCCGCTTCTCTCACTGTAAAGAGAACTAAAACACGCGTGAGGATCACCACCTAATCTTATTTATGTATCGTGTATAATGGTTACTGCTTGCAATCGACGCCGGGGAGTACGATTGACACATATGCAACAAAACAAACCACAACACACACACGCGCAGGTGCGTGAGTGGGTGTATGATTCCGTGGCGACACGCCGCTACCGCCTTTTTGGAAAAGAGACAGTCACGTGCACGCGTCGCTCTGACAGCGCGTTTCGGCGTCGGTTTGTCGTGGACGAACATGACAACATCGGCGATACAGACGACATCAGCACCACGGGGCCCCATGTGGCCCCGGAAATGCACCCGCGACAGTGTGTGTGATTGATGCGCGTCTGTGTAGTGTGCAGTGTGTAGTGTGCGTGTGTGTGTGTGTGGGCCTAATGGCGCCCAGAGGGACGCGCCACCACACCGTTATCGTGGCGAACAGCAAACGACCATCACGTCCTCGGGGACGTCAGTTTGCAACTCTCTATCTCTCTCTCTCTCTTTTGGAGTCCATGGGCATAGCGCCTATGACACTGACTTTGAATCCTATATCTCTCAACACCAATCTCTTCAGAAGAAGGGGTTGTCATGGGCGTTGTTTCCGTCCGCGCTCGCTCTCTCGAGAAGCTTTGTTCTGTAGCTGCGCATGTACGCGAGACGCACGTCCCCCGTGTGCGGCACCGTCCGCGAGAGGCTTGTATTGAGGTCGGGGCCGACCATGCACGTCCGCTCCATGCGCTCGTAGTATGGCGGAATCGGCGGCGTCTTCCAAAAGTGAACGTATGCGTTGAATGCAGCCTCCGTTATGAACATCCCGCGCGTTTTTGCGAGATATCGCTCCATGAATTCGCCGTCGCCGCCGAAGCGCGTCTCGTCAAACTCGCCAACGCGCTTGAACACAGACATTTTGGCCATCAATGTGCCGAGTGCGAGAATTTCTCGGCAACAGAATTTGTAGTCACCGCGGGCGTTGCGGTGCACGCGCGCCGCGTTGGCCATCTTTGCAATGCTGGACAGCGGGAGTTTGAATACCGACGCGGGAACATGTGTCCGGACGTAGAGTGCGGTCGTTATTTCTGCCCTGTTGTCGATGATGGGCTCTATTTGGGTGGCGAAGCGCATGGGAAGCGAATAGTCGTCGGCGTCGTGGTTTGCGTAGATCTCTGCGTCGGGACTGCACTGGCGCAAGCCGACATTCCGCGACGAATATGCGCCAATGTTGCGCTTGTTTGTGACGAGAACGACACGCGGATCCGTCTTTGCAATGCTGGCGACAATTGAGGCACTGTCATCGGCACTGCCGTCGTCGACAACGACCACCTCGATGTGTGCGTATGTCTGAGACAGCAGAGAGCGCACAGCGTATTCTATTGTCTCTGCCGAGTCCTTCATTGCGACGACGGCGCACACTTTCGGAAGTGGAAGTGGCGGCGGCGGTTGAGCATAAAGCGAAGCATCCCACCTCAGCGAATCGAGCGTCGCATCTTCAGGCAATGCAGTTGAAATGACTAAATTCGGGTGCAACACGAGCGACTCGTTGTGAAAGAGCGAACTGACCGCCCGCAGCGCGCCATAATCCACCGGGTATATGCCCTTCCGCAACTCAAACAGAATGAGGTCATATGCAGAGTAATGCACGCCGACCGCGAACGCCCCGGAGGTCGTCGTTGGGTGATATGCAACGCCGCCGGATGCGCCAGACCACGTGACTCCCTCCCAGTCGGCCTGATACGCGCCCAGAAAGAGAAGCTTCCAGTCTGAGCGGATGATGCGCACTTTTGCGTCGAATTCGGCGGTGAATTGCGAGTGCATCTGCAGATCATCACTGAGAATGACTATGCGTGCATAACCGCGCTTCTTTGCCTGCGTGATGATGTTGTCCCAGGTCTTTAACAGCGCGTGATCGTGTGCGTGCGCAAGTAGTTTGCCGCGGCCTATGCGTATCTCATACTCTGTTAGTGGCTTGCGAGAGTGTGCAGATGCCCGCTGAGTAATCTCCTTTCCTTCGGGATCCACTAGCGCCATCCGCTCGGCCTTGTCAATGTTGAGATTGCGGAATGTTGCTCGCATTGTGTCCCTCGCCATTTTCATTTTGTCGGCGTTAATGTAAAACACGCGGTCAAAATACTCGTCGAGTTGTATGATGCCGTCATTGTTTGCATCGAGTAAAAGCGCATCCTGCTCGTTGCACGCGGGTGATCCCAGTGCAAACGCGGCACCGTCGCCGCCAGCGCTAAACCATCCCGGCGAAGCAGACCCGGACTCATTGCCTCCGAAGACATGGACGATTACGAACAAAACGCAGACAACAGTGACAAATGCAAACGCATCCGACTTGCGGATGCGACCGGCAAGCAGGCGCTGAATCACTCGGCGCTCCATAGCCCCGATGTGGCTGCACACACACACTGGTGTTGCAGTTGTGCCGCTGGAGCAATACAACAAAGGTTGATGTGTATCCTCACAGCGATGTTGACCCGGTGTAAGTCTTAGAACAGCCGTCAGGACATTAATGCGTTCGCGTCCAAGAATGTTGAAGGCGACATTTTCTCCATCACGGATGGCGAAATCACCTTCCGATGTCGACTTCCCGCGCACAGTCTGTACACACTTTGTGGTTGGTTTCTCGGCAGTGAGAGTCAAGTGCCGCGCTTTATACCTTATGGTTCGCTCAATGAATCGAATAGTAATCAAATCCGTCGACTTCCACAGAATGAGTGACACTATCATACCGTTGCCTTTCGTTATAAGTGGCCAAGTGGGTACAATAGAGTAAAAGGGACCCGACTGTTGCATCTCGCACTGCCAGTGAACCAGGAGTCTGAATTCGTCGCTCGGCAGTTTGACACACACGTCAATCAGCTGTCACACCATTTGTCTTTTGACAGGGGGCTGCAGTGAGGGTTACGACGCCCGTGTGGTCACTCACTATTCTTGCCCTCAGTGAACGCGCGAGAATGCGACTGGTACTATCTTATTATTGAATACCACGTACAATGAGTTAACGTTTAATCGAAGTGAAAAGTCACTTCACTAAGTATAAATATGTTCCTAATTGCATTGACCGCCCCTCCATATGTACCGATGATTGTGGCCGGCTCTCGGATTAGAGCTGCGGCAACTTGAGGTGTGATGATTAGTTCATCCAAATATTTTAAATCGCCACTGACATATATACGTGCGGTGACGACGACCTTTAACCATGGCGGTGTGGCGACGGGTCTTGTGTCTCACAGACAGGCAGGCCGCGTGCGCATTGGTGTTGGGATATGTCGCTTTCATTTCTCTCTTTTCATCCATTGGCGATTACAGGCATGCGAATGCATTCGCGCGAAAAGAATGCAATCGCGCCCACGCTGCCTCCCTCGACAAAGATGGAGATGGGGTTGTTAAAATCGACGAATACTTTGATCGTGTATTTTACATCAACAATGACGCAAACACGCACGCTCGGGATGTCATGAGGGCGTCCATGAAGGAACTCGGCTTTGCCGCGGAGCGAAGGGGCGTGGTTAAGGTGTCCGCGGACATGAAGAAGACATATGAGGAAGCCGTTAAGTTACCCCTGACAGCGTACGAGCGACGGATGGGGCGTGGAAAGCTTCTGTCGGGGGTGTCGTCGATCGCTCATTTGCGGACGGTTGCGGGCGTTATTGGCGACGCAAAGGCGCGCGGTTACCGACGGATACTCCTCCTCAGTGACGACGTTGCGTTCCACCGGGAGTTCAACGCGGAGTTTGACAGGCGCGCGCGCACTCTTCCCCGCACATGGCGGCTTATGTTCTTGGGATCCGTGCTCGTGGGCCCGACTGACATAAGAGGCAGGGATAACGACGTCGATGCCAAGCGAATGGCGGCCGACAAACAAAGGGCGACTGCCGATGGGCTGCACATTGCATCCGCCACATCCACGTCAGGATCCTTTGCCATTGGCATCGATATTTCCGTGTTTGATCTTCTTTTGTTCGAAATTGGAAAGGCGCTGTATGATTTCGACTATGGTGCGTTGAGTGGAGCACTATTTGTGCACGCCCACGAATCCCTTGTCTTTGTCCCGAGCCTCGTCGTCCGCACCGTATTAAAGACGACAGATACAGACGACAGTGGCACTGCTCAGCTCGATCCACACGCAAGCGCACTCTCTCTCTATCTTCCGCCGCCGCCGCCACTTCATCCGCCAAAAGTGTGCGCCGTCGTGACAATGAAGGACTCGGCAGAGACAATAGAATACGCTGTGCGCTCTCTGCTGTCTCAGACATACGCGCACATTGAGGTGGTTGTTGTCGACGACGGCAGTGCCGACGGCAGTGCCTCAATTGTCGCCCGCATTGCAAAGAAGGATCCGCGCGTCGTTCTCGTCACAAACAAGCGCAACATGGGCGCATATTCGTCGCGGAATGTCGGTCTGCGCCAGTGCAGCCCAGACGCAGATATCTACGCAAACCACGACGCCGACGACTTCGCTTTATCGGAGCGCATTGCGTGGCAGGTGCGCCCGCTGATCGACAACCGCGCCGAACTCAGCGTGGGCTTCAGGGCCAAAACACGCTTTGCTGTCGGGCGGGACCACGGACTCCGACTGCTGGAGCGGCTTCCGGATGTCACCGAGAAACAGCAAGGCCATCGCGGGGAGAACAGTGCCGGAAGCCCCGTCATTCTTGCACTCGGCACGCTTGTTGTCAGGATGGACGTGGTGCGCCGGTTGGGCATGTTCCAGGAGGGCGTGCGCGACGGCGGCAGCGCCGAATTTCTGGAGCGATATCTCGCAAGGACGCTTGGAATGCACTTTTCCGCAGAGTCGTTTGGTGCCGTCGAGTTCATACGTCTACTTAGTGACGGTGCCTTTCCGCCCCACGTGGTCCGCATTGACCGCGTGGTAACCGTGGGGGCGTCGTTGGTGGGCCCGGACAGCTCCACTCCCGACGATTCGCCCGCAGTGCGAACGGCTCGCGAGGAGTACACAGTTGGGTATCGGAAGGAACTGACATTCGATTCCGTACACCCGAACATGAAAGCACACCACCCCTTCTAAGTGCGGGCACGAGTCACGTCCGGCAGCGTGTGACGTTTGTCTTTTAGAAGGTGCGACTGTGGGGTGCCATTGTATGCGGGTGACATTGGGTACCAGGTTTTGGTGACTGCGGAGGTACACAGAGTGGCGATAGTCACACCCGAATGAAGGTGCATTGGGTGGCGAGCACCGATTCTCGCCAATCCCCACAATCAAAAACAATGCTCCATCCATTGCCAAAAGTGAGACATCACTGGCAACCACGCGTAATCAAGTCCGTCTGGCTCACATGAATGCCCTCGGGTCACACGCGGATCAAGAATTTCATTTCTTCAGAGCTAGCGATAATGATAAACAATGTAATTACAGACGCACACCTCCGAAATGGACACACGCAAAGAAACATCAGAGAACCGAGGTTCGCAGCACCAACCCTACACCCACCCACACACACAACGAGGCACTCAACACACACACAAAAGTGACACTCAACCACAACACCTGCATCGAAAAATCGGAAAGGTAGAGAAAAACACACACGCAATTCATAGACAAGCCGCACGCACACGCCCAACGCCCAACGCCCATCGCATCTCTCTAATCATCACAATCGTACCAACAGCAATAGCAACACTAGCCCACACCGTGCATTCACAGACAAAATGCACAGAGAGACAGAGTGTGGAGTGAGCAGCGCTGCAATTATATAGACATGAGAGAAAAGACACACACTGCCGTCTCACACGTCCTCATCCGCGGATATAGTCCTGTTGTAGATTGGCATGTATCGGGTTCCAAGCACTTCCGCATCAATTTGCACAAGACTGCGTACAAGACGCACTGGCAAATCTCCGCCGGGCGTGGTTGTGTTCACCAGGCTCTGCGATGGAATGATCAGAGACACCTTGGGGCGATTCGTCTTGACTGCCGCCGTCGCAGGCCATATTTGGCGCACCTCGGCACAGAATACGTACGAGGTGTCTGCGCGGCGGTCAAGCCAGTCCTCGGGAAGGAAGTCGCCAGAGAGAATGTCGGGCTCGCTGTACGCATAAGTTGTTGTTGTTGTTGTTGTTGTTGTTGTTGTTGTTGTTGTTGAGTGATATTGTTTGATAGGGGACAGAGACAAATAATAATCGAGTTAAACAAATGAAACATAATAATAATCAAATTGTGCCTGGATGGATATGCCGACCTATAACCCACATCTACACCCACAGCCATCTCACACAGACCAAAACCATCTCCACACCCATACACATGTACACACAAACAAACAAATAAACACACATATACAACACACACACAACTACATACCTCCGTCCTGCACTGATCGGTGCGAGCGCGTTTACAGGCGGCGATTGCGGTTGCTTAGCAGCCCACAGCCCAACCTCCGTCGACACAGTCGCATCGCTCGACACAACACCTCCCGCATGCGCAACGGCACCCACATCGGCAGAAGAGCGATCACGTGTCCTGTGCCTCGATGGAGCCCGCGAGCCCGACGGCAAGCGATCAACCGCATTCTCCACACGAGCCGACTCACGCAATGCACGCTCCGCTTCCAAAATGGCAGAGATGATGTTGTCCTTGTTGTCCTTGTTGTTGTTGTTTATGTGCACAGACGCATCTTGCTGATCCAACCCAAACAGCAGGGGGTCCGCCGATTTGAGCGCACGGCCGAGATAGAGATGCTCGCTGACGGTCATTGAGGTGGTTATGGGGGCGACGCCGGGTGCACTGGGCAGCCACTTTGAGAGAGGCGAATGCAGCGTCGATCCATCGAGAAACGCAAAGCCCACACAGAAGAAGATCGCCTACGCGAAACCAATAGCGACGCATTTGCATAACAAGGCGCAAAAATAATAAAAAATGAGAACAATGTCGAGTCAGTTAAGAGTTGACAAAGATAACAGAGACGGTTAAGAGTTAGTGTGGGATCATTGACAAGTAGCAACATCCAGGCCGCACCGCACATACCATCACGCAAATGCCGGCGACAGCGGGTGCGTGAAAGCGCCTTCCAGACGATACCGAAACCGACGCCGACCGCTTTCGCCACGCAGCACTGAGAGTGGGGTCGCTGTCGATCATTGCAAGGAGCTGCAGGCAAAAGGCACAAGGCACAAGGCAAAAGACAAAAGAGGAGGGGTACAATGAAGAGAGTTAAACACGGGCGGCAACACCGTACTGGATCTAATCCACTCTTGACAATTAAAAAGGAGACATAAAGGACAGACAACACAGCAAAGTCACGTGCTCACGCAACCAACCTCGTCGAGTTCAGAACGGAGGGAAGCGTTGGATTTCTCAGAGACATCGAGCTTTTCCCGCAACGTAGCATTCTCGCGCGAGTAATGCGATATGCGCTGTTCCAAAAGCACCAGATGCTCCTTCTTCTTCTTTCGCGACTGACACGCACTCTCTCGGTTCTTGATCAGACGCATCTGACGCTTGTTGATGCGGTCTTCGGGGCTCGACCTTCCGCTCGAGCCATCCCCCCCGGGCGACGACGCGTTGTGCATTAGCGGCACAGTGTGGGCCATGGGCATAAACGAAGATGCATCAGATGACGTCGGCGTCGGCGGTAGTATTCCAGGCACGAGAGGTGCACTCGAGCGGCCGTTGCTCGAAGGAGGCGCGGGCGCAATAGACACGGGATGCGCCGCAACTGGAGAGACCATTGTGTACGGTGAGTACTTCGGCGCCGACGGCATAGCAAATGCATCAAATCCGCCAGCGTCAGACGGCGAGCTATAGTGCGCGTTAATGAGCCCCTGGTTATTGTTGCCACATTGCATCTGCTGCAGTTGTTGCACCTGTGCCGAGGATGAGAGCCCAGCACCCAGGGCTGCCGCAATGGCCGAAAACGGGTCAATGTCGGCATCCATCGGCTCCTGCTTAACAACGGACATTGGGTCGTCATTTGGCGGCGTGAGAAGGCCCGTCATAATAGACGGCGGGCTGAGAGATACAAATGACGACGAGTCTGGGCTGGGCGGGCCGTGCAGTGCGGAGTCGGGGTCTGCATCTGCATCCAGCAGTGCAAATACATTCGACGGGTCAAGAGAGCTTATGTCGTCCAGGCCATACTGCTCCAGCAGAGCCATGCTGAGGTTTGGCACGGCATCAAATGCCATTCTGCCTGCCTTTTCAGCGCAAATGTATTTGTTAGAATGAGGAGTCGCAATGTAAGGGTTGTCGAGTGGATGATAATGGCTGACCACAAAACCAACGGTGTGGTCGTAAATGCAAACCCCGGAGTTACAAAGGCACAGGCCCACACTCTCATAAAAACAAGCGAAAATATGTATGCGTATTGTATAAACATGCACGCAATATTGCGAAGAGGATATATTTGAAATGCGAGTTGCGAAGTGGGGCGCATCCACTCCATTCCCACTCAAAGCATTGCCCAAAAGCTTGAGTCAGAGCATGTGGAGACGTTGTCGGTCACCGAACGCATCGCCTCCAATCTACTTACTGACGCCATTCGAGAGCGCAAGTGGTGGGCGTCAAGCCCCACATTTCAATAAGAACACACACTCTAATTAAGTCGAATTGAATCTGAGTACCGGGGTTTGTATTGCGGTTGCGGTATTTCGACGGGCGTTGCCTTTCCAGAATTTTCTGTCACGCGACAACCGGGAGTAACGCCCGGTGCTGCCCCGGATGTCCAGTGTGATGTAACAGGGCTGAAGTGCCCTAATAACTTAGTAACACACAGTGTGTGTGAATGAATAAACTCAGTTGTGGAATACAAGTAGTTGCCCTTGCTCAGTACATGTGATTTCTCCTGTCTCCAGGTTATGTGTATTCATCAGCAAAACAATCAATACATACACACACGCCAATCACGCTCTTCAGTCGTCCCGTGCGATTTTCTTCTTCTTTCGCTGCTGTGCCGCCGCCTCCATCGACGCCCACAATGCATCGTCCTCTTCGATTTCTTCCACAGCCGGGGCTCTTTTCTTGAGCCTCCGCCGCGCTTTGTCAGCCTCGGACATGACGAATCCCTCGGCGGAGAACACAAGCGCATTCAACTTTTGCTTGAGATACACCTGCATCTCGACCAAGATCACAACACAACAGTCAGTATTACTAACGCCAATCCAAGTACCACATGCGAGTTGAAGATTCGTTCGCGAAGAGGTGAAATCGATACGATAGAAAAAAAAATGCTTTTACAAAAAATACAAACTAATCAACAAAACACAAAAAACAAAAGCAAAACCACACAATCCCAGTCACCTTGTGTATTGTCTTTCGTGTCTGTAGGCTGTGTACACGCAGGAATCGGTCAAGTCCACACGATGCAACAAACGGAAGCGTCGGATGGCACTCAATGGCGCGAATGCCGCCAGCAAAGCCCTTGAAGCTGCCCAATTGTCGCCCTGCAATAGTCACGTGCATGCGCACGAGTGAAAGAGCGAGTCATGGATGCAAAGCTAAGTTAGTGAGAGGTCTACGTATGCATGCGTGCATAACGAGATAGTACTAATGGAATGAGGGAATGCAGAGTAAGACAAGACAAGCACACACCTGTCCGGATGTCCACCGAGATCATATCACCAATGGCAGTGCCACACAAAACATTCCTGCGACGAACAGAGGATGCGTTGCGACGAACGAAAGGATAGCAAAATGAGCAATCGACAACTGACGCACCCGACATTAAAAAATAAAACCAAAAGGACGCATGCACCGCGGCGAATTCCACTTCAACACATACAGACGCACAGACACACACACAGACAAACAGACACAGAACACACATACACACAGACACAAATAAACGGCAGTGTGCAAGTGTGATTTAAGAAGCAGCAAATCACAAAGACGGAGCACATCACACCGAAACACGCGCGACGCAACTCACGTTCCATCCGGCGCAAACGTCAGCACTGAAATCGGATGCTCTCCATACGTCATCTCCATGACAGGGCGCTTCTTCACTCGCGTGTCGTACAGCCGAATCTGGCGCAAAAGCAATAACAAATACGACAAAGAGAAGGAAAAGAAGACACAACACGAAATAAGTCGTACATGCATTAAGCGCAGACAGGCACAATAAACAATTCATAGATTGATAGAATGAGTGAGTGAGAGCGATGTAGGATTCAAGTCAGTGTCTTGGGCGCTGTGTTTATGGACTCCACAGTTAGTGAGTGAGTGTGTGTGAGTGTGTGTGTGCGCGCGTGTGTGTATAACAGAGAGCGCGAGAGAGCGAGAAAGAGCGAGAGGGAACACACACCTGTCTATGAGCTGTTGCCGCAGCAAGAATAGCACCGTTTTCATTCGGCGCAAATGCAATGTCAGTCACCCAAATCGGCTGCCGCAAATCCAAATTGTCGTGCTTCAGCTGTGTAAGGCATGGAAATTCAACGGCAACAAAATAAAACAGAAAAGTTTCAAACAAATTAACAAGACAACCCATGATATCCACGACGTAAAAAGTAGCCAAACGTATATATGCACACACAAAGACGAGAGACGAGAAGGGCACGGTTTGCAGACACCTACGATGACATGACATGTTCACCCACATTCTTTGCGCGAAAGACAAACTTTTCGGGCGCGTTTGCATCCCACACGGTGACGTCATGCTCTTTTCCGCCAACTGCAAGGAGGTTCCGGCACTGTTGGTTGCCCCGCATCCGCTGTACATTCGGTCCGACGGAAAACTCCTTCTGTGAATATCGGAAAAAAACAAAGAGAGAATAAGCGGGGGTGTGAAGGGTGTACAGACTATTGAGCCGAGTTTGATGAAAATGTGAAGTCGTTTTGTGTCTGAGCATGAGTGTGGCGGGGCTGCACACAGACACCGCACATAGACACCAGCCTATGCACGTATACATCCACACCCACATACAACCTAGGCTACTTACATAACAACCGCTCACACAACCTACACACCCTCACATTACAAGAATACGCATACAGTGAATAAATTCTCGCATTATTTAGATGTATATGTGCACACAGTGAACACACTCTCATATTACATGCATACACACTCTCACATACCACTATTGCGGGGACTCCATCGCCGGCAAGCGATCGAATAGCGACGTGACCAGCATCAGTCGCCGTCATCACAACGCTGGACATCGACACAAGGCAGCGGACAGAAGACGATGAGAAATTGAAATCAGGACATATAACACACGCAACCACTCACACACACACACACACACACACACAAACCCATAGATACACAGAAAAGTATACACAGATTCAAGATATGCACATGCACAAAGACAGACAGATGCAAACATGCACAAAAAATAAATTGTGCACTAACGGACACACGAACACACACGGATGCATCAAACACACACGGGCACGGATACAAAGCCGCACATCGACATACACACATAAACACACATATGTAGACACACAGTGTACCAGAAAGTGTATATGGCAGGTCCGCACAGTCGCAATACTCACTCGTCCCAATGCTCCAATCCCTTAATCTGCCCCTGAATGCCACCAACACTCCGCACTGTCTCGCCCGTTAGTGTGCTGATAACATCTAGGCTTCCATTCTTTCGCGCAACAATAAGATGCCCCTCTACATCCGATACATCCGCATTGATCTTCCCGCCCGCGCACATCGCGACGACCTCAAGATCGCGTGATTGTGTGCTCCATCGCTGTACAGATTTGTTGTCGCCATCCAACTGAGCCGCTGTAAGCGTCACATGACAAACATGCAAGTATAGAAAATATTTTGCATACAGTGAGTGCATTGCTATGTTTGCATCAACAGATTTGTGTGCTGACATGCCATTCAAATCTTCATCAGCCCCACAAAATGTTTATACCGGTTATGCCGCAATCCCACTATGCACATTCACAGAGCCGACACACTTTGGCATGGATTGAGAGTCGCACATACCCTTAACAAGGCCGGTGTTGTCACCGATCCACACACGCATGACTGCGAGTCAGCGGAATTGCTGACACCACAAAGGTCGCTTGTGGAAGTAAAGCAACGACGTCCACTTGCCCACTTACGACTCAGATCGTCTGGCTACCCGAAGAAGGACGGCTTTTGGGATGAGCACTTATCCAGACCACGCGCAGTTTCAACTCACCGACACACACACAACTGCAAACGAACACTTTGGTATCCAATAAAGAAAGTTCGCAGCGAAGAAACACCTCAGGGACTCCTCTTTGAATCATAAAACCCAACTGCTAGTAGTATTAGCCAGTCTGTGTTTTGGAACCCACGTGCAAGGCCATTGATTCGGGCACGTGACCATCATCACACGTGCCAGTCGTGATGTCAGCTGTCCGAGTCACTGCCGGCCTTTGAGACCCCAAAAACTGCTCCAAAGAAAGAATGAATTTGCCCAATCGCACACTCGAAAAGTGCTTCTTTTCTTTGCAATACCACGCGTATGTATGCATGTACACAACAACTGATTACATCGTCTAGTGTCTTGCTCAGGCGTTAATTACAAGCGAGAATGTCGTACTGCAAGGAGGACGGTGAGTGAACACGCTGCTCTTCTCTTGGCGGCCACACCAGATTCCACTTGACATTGTCCCCCGATTCAAACACACAACTCGCACTGAACTGTTGCATCTCTGTTGCGTGTTCATCTTTCGACTGACGGGGCATAGGGAAAAAACGCGCGAATCTGTAATTACTCACATTCTATTACTCATATTTGTGTATTCGCGCAATTTTCGTCGCTGCTCCCTCTCACTCGTCGTGCTCTTAGGCAAGGATAGGGTGTACTTCATCTCGGAGGAAGACGCAGCAGAGCTTGAGAAGTCCCCGCCGATTGACCTTTCTGCGCTAGGCGATGATGATGAGGACGATAATGGAGGGATGCGCGGCGCGATTAAGCCCAACGGAGAAATAGACTGGGACTGTCCGTGTCTGAAGCCGATGCTCAAGGAGCCGTGCGGAGATGCATTCCGGGAAGCGTTTTCGTGCTTTGTGTACAGCAAAGAAGATCCCAAGGGAAGCGACTGCATCGAGCAGTTCAAGACGATGCAAAAGTGTTTCTCGGAACACCCCGAGATATACGGGGCCCAGGAAGACGACAACGATGCTGAAGTGGACGCAGCGGTGGATGCTGCGATTGCAGAGGCAGAGGCAGAGGCTGAGGCTGAGGCTGCCAGAACAGCGGACGGGAGCGCAACGCAAACAACCACGGAGGCGTCGGCGTCAGATGCGCAGGCGGCAACCGAGGCTATTGCGGAACCAGTTGCATCTGGATCCTCATCACCGTCGTCGTAGTCACCCGCGTATCTTTGTCGTCCCTTATGTTGAATACCTTTCCTCTCCCTCCCTCTCCCGTTTGGCATCTCATTATGATTGCGTTTGCGTTGCAGCATATTCGCCCTTTACATTTGTTTGAAATTGGAATTTCTTGTTCGTATCAGGGGTTCTTGTTGTCGTTTGATTGTGAGTGTTTTCGTATACGCCAGTCTCTATAGACAATGTGTCCCCATACCGAAGCTGGCTCTGAGTGATTGCCCCTTTTTGTTCCGTTACTCTCTCACCGTCGTAGTAACACTCGCGTCTTGCATTGTGTGGGCGCACGGGTACTTTTGCTCAGTATCCCCTGCAACACCCATGTGCATCACAGTGGAAATCTGTCCCTTGAGTGGAATAAATCCCTGTACAGTAAACAAAAAACACAGAAACTGCACTCTTCACATTACAGTTTGTGCGAGATGGCGCATTAGTTTCGCGCTGTAATGTTATTTCAAAGCCATAGTGACACTATTGACAGACGTATGTTGAGATTCTAGAACACACCACAACTCTCACAAAGATGAAACAAGTTGTTCAGACATAATAACAACATCATGCAGATAATCACACACTCCAACGGCATTGGCATAAACTTACAACACGGAAGAACAATACCAGCAACATTTATTCTGCTGTTGGTGCCTTAGTTGCAATGCGAATGCCGTGCATCTTCTTGATGTCTTCATCGAGCACGTCGTGTACGAGACGATATTGCTTAACGAGAGAGAGACCGGTGAAGTTGGCTGACTCGACTTCCACGCGGTACATACTGCCACATCCACCTGTGGCAACAATGAATCAAAGACAAAGCCATAATTCATTTTAACAAAAAACCAAAAATGCTGTTCAGAAGATGCGTACACAAACTCATTCGCGGTTGCGTCCTTTGTGGCATAATTAATCTCACAACGAGGATGGCCATGCAATAGTGCCTCGGGTATGCGAGGGACATACCAGAAATGTCTTCAACGAGAAGATGCGATGGAGTGAAAGCCACGTTGAGTTTGTCGAATAAGTGCTTCTCCCCCTGCGATAGTCCCTCCGGTGCGGTGTGCACCTGCGCCCAAAAAGAGATGCGACAGAATTCGCAGTAGATGCGCACATTCACAGCATTGAGAATGAAAGCGCAATGAATACCACACGAGAATCGAGCACGTGTCAAGAAATAACACCCAATCTGCACCATCGCCACTGTATTCGTTCCGACATTGGTGTAATGCATCAGTGGTGTTCGGGTCGCCACCCAGTCGCCACTCACCCATCGGAAGCCTGTGCGGAGCAGGGACGCTGCGGAACGAATCGAAGAAAACATTATAACAACACACTGCCGAATCCTCGTCGTAAGCACACAACTTCAGTCTGCTGACATATTATTGGGATTTGTAATCTTTCCGGACTACATCACTGCTCGGCGGTGACTGGCACTCATCACGGTCGGCGCGTCCGGCGACTCACGTGACCGGTGCCTGCGGCCTCATCCGGTCCGGCCGCACCTGGCCGGTTTGACCGGCTGTCACAGGCTGCCGTTCGGCGGCTCTGAACTGACGGGGCCGCCGGGCACTGACGCCCAGGAACGTCGCGGGTGGCCCGGCGGTTAGTCAGTACTGTCAGTTACAAAAGGCCGCGCCGCGCTGTGGTTGGGGTGTGTGCCGCCAGCCGCCTCGATCTGCCCACGCACGGTAGCAGTCGAGGCCCGATCCACTAATGGGCAGTCCTTATCTGACTATTAATATGAGTGAATCCGAGTCGGCGATTAGGTCTGAGGCGGCCATAAACTTCCGGCGGCTAGACTTTCCGCCAATGGCCGCATCTTGATGTGCCGGAGGCTTCGTGAATGCGTGCGCTGATCAGAAGAGCTGAGCTATTGGCAATGCCCGCTCAGTAACTTCAATTGAGGCATCGGGGCAATATCTCATACATCATCACACTTTGACATTTGCTCAATAATTGCAAAGATGGTGAAACTATCGTAGTCAGCTCTGTTTTAGATCCGGGACGACTGCCGGAATGTGAAAAAATAGGGGGGTTTAGTCAAGCCACCACCTAAAGTCTTATGCAGTTGCCGCAATTTTGATTCACTCACCACAAGCGAGGACAACTTCACACGTCGACAGTTACATGAGTTTTAATGTGTTCGAGTGATGTGACCAGCACACAAACACCATCCGTCACGATAGATCAACACCAAGCGCAATGCCAGGCCAAAGTTATAAAAGATGCACAGAAGCCCACGGCACCAACACATAGACCCATAGACATACACACGATAGTCACAAGCACACACGATAGTCATAGACACACACACACACACAATGTTCATAGACACCTCACGAAGGATATTATCATTCCTCGGCATCCACAGCAACGCCCACGCCTCCAATCGCCGTTCGCCAACACTCAAAGCCAAGCGACTCCAGCTCAGACACAGCCAATGCGAGTGACTCGCAATTGTGTCCTATGCAACCGATAGAATCAAGACAGCCAGCATCACATAAAATTAGGGCTTTGTAAACATTGAATCGTATGATGATGGTGGCAATTACGCTCTCTAAACAGAGAAAAACGACAGAGAGAGGTGCTCTGGTATGTCCACACATGCGCTTTTTTGTGCAACAAAACACCAGGACTACCCCACCTTCTCTAACAAGGGTGAGCGCACAACCGCCGCCACCTGCGCCTGTAAGTTTGGAGTGGAGTCCGTGTCGGAGTGTGACTTCGCAGATCCGGTCCAATGATTGGTGTCCGACGCCCACAGTGCCCATCAACGCATGGTTAATGTCAATAAGATACTGCAGCCGTTGGAGCAGGGGAGAGCGTTTTTGGTTTGTTTTGTGTGCGGGAGGGAGGGAGGGAAAGTCGAGACAAATGCGTCCCGAAGTCAATACCCACTTACGGCAGAAAAAATCGTGTCGAGACAAAACTGAAATGCAGACACACACATACGTACACGATATATACAGACACAGGCGGAGGCAGACACAGACACAGACACAGACATACGCATACACACACACACACACATACACAAATATATATATTCACACATAGCCAGATACACACATGCACACAGACAATACACACACACACACACCTCCAGCGCTGCGTAATGCGCGTCAATGTTGGTCTTGTCTGCATCCACAAAAGAAAAGAACGGAGCGAAGAGCTTCAATAACGTTCCATGTGAGTAGAGTTCACGAGTTCATGAGTTGGCGATTCACAACCACGCATTGCATTTCAGTCCAAATCCAAAGCACTCCATAGCCCCAGGGTAAGGTTAGACCATCCCACTGCAGTGAGTGACCAAAATACACCATCCTACTGCATATGAGATGCACGTGACCAACACACAGCCCACCCTTTGCATCCACAAGTGCCTCCAGCTGGGAGAGGCACTCGTCACTCACAGCCTGAACAGTCTCAAGAATGCAATCGACAACACGAGGAATCTGCACATCCCGCGGAGGAGAGAAAATGAAACAGAAGAAGAACAAAAAAACACGCTTTAGTGAAAAGCTTCAAGATTGGGCAGAAATGTGCGATACAACCAAAGACGATGCCGAGTTTGACACAGATGCATGCGGCACACATCACGTGGCTATGACAGGCCAATGAAGAGTCACGCGACCCACCATGTCCCTGTTTGATCGCACTTTTGCAACTAATGCTTTTGTACTCCGCCCAATACGCGAATTTGTGAGGACGATATTCAGCCGCGGCATTCTGCGTTGTTGTTGTGGTGTGTGCAAGGACAAATGGCGAGCGTATGTGTGTGTGCGCGCAAATGAGTGTGCGGGTTTTTGCGTGGTGCACGTATTGAGTAAAACCGATGAAGCAATTGAAAGAGATTTTGTTCCATGTAGCAATACGGGAGCAAATTCGGGTGTTGCAAATTGCATAAGTTGAGAAATTAGATGAAAGTGGCTTAGCGCCCCTCACTCGCATCAACATCACCCAAAAATGCGACACGCCATGCGACACCATCGCCTGAAAATACACATACAAACACATGACGTTGGTGTGTGCAACCCATGCGACACACAGACACAGACACAGACACAGACACAGACACAGACACAGACACAGGCGCACACACAGCAGTATAAAGAAAGGCGCAGGTAATGAGCATGCGACTTGCCTTTCAAGTATGCGAATCTTCCCACCGGAAAATGCAAGGGCGCCACCTGATTGTACGATCGTAAAAAGCACACCATAAACAAAGGTCAGACGCAATCAAATATACCTACAAAAATACGTAATTTGTGTGAGTGAGTGAGTGTGTGAGTGTGAGAGTGTGTATGTGAGCGTGTATCAGTGTATGCGAGTG
>CALSCR010001792.1:0-17334 GCA_943704495.1 Pigoraptor chileana
AGACAGAGACAGAGACAGAGACAGAGACAGAGACAGAGACAGAGACAGACAGAGACAGAGTTCAGGACTGACGAAGAAACATAGAGTTGGAAAAAAGGAACATACACAAGCACACAGCAACAAACAAAAATACATACACAACCGCGCACGCACCTCCTCCACTTCCGCTGACCAGTTTTTTCATGTACCCAACAGCCATTGTGAGCACCGTTGATTTGTCGGCCTTCTGGTCCGTCGTCACGCATCCGGGAATGATGGAAGATAGTTCCTGGATGCATTGGTTAATTTTGTCACGCCGACGCTTCTCAATCGCATTGTGGCTCTCCTTGTACACCTTTGTTTTCTTTGCCGGCCGTTTCCCACTGGATCCGCAACAAATTTGAAAGGGAGAACAAACAGTATTGGGAACTAAATGAGTTCAACTGCAAAGATGCTGTATTCCGTGTCCGTATCTTCGCTGTAATCCCAGCAGGGATTGCTCTGAAACAGAGAGATTCCTTGTCATTCAAATCAGATACCACACATCATGAATCAACAATAGATTTTTTCACCAAAATAAAAGTGGCCCTTTGCAATGCGAAAGGCACCAGTGCACTACAAGCCAAAAAATGGTCGGAATATCAAGAATTGCGCAAATCTCACATGAAAACTTACCTGGGATCCCCATCAGCCGTTGTACCAGTCTCCCATTCATCGTCCTCTTCTAAGGAGCGTTTTCTGTCGCTCGGGCTACGCAGGTCAAAGTCGCCTTCGTGTGTGTTCGTCGTCAAGGAGATGTTGGATCCGTTAAAATAAGCGTTACCAAAACTCTAAAAGAAACCCGTAACAAGTATATCCGTCACTAATCCACTGGCACAACTTACCATTATCTCCTCCTTCGGCAGAGCCACCGAAACCAGATGTATTCACGCAGGATATTGGAGTCTCGCTACTGACAGCGTCGTCGTCCTTAAGTGGCTCCATTCACAATTAGTAATCAAATGGACGTGGCAAACCGCCGCTTCCCTCAGCACGGAATCATTGCAAACGTGTTCAATGATGGCGCATGGAGGGAGCTTCCTGCGAAGTGAATTGCACCCCTCTTGTGCCCAGTGTGGGGCACTTGGCGAGTGCCACGAACAGTTGGTCGCGCTTTATAAAATCATCACACGCAACGCACAGTTTGTGCAAACACGCCCAGAGTTTTCAGATGACGCAACCAGAATTGCAAATGCGACAGAGAATCCACTTCGTAACTTTTGTCCTCTTTGCCAACGTCAACAAGCAAAAGCTTAGTCGTGTTCACGAAAGAAACTCTGTTTGGCGGTGAAACTCTTAAATCACATTAAATAAAGCGCCGCATTGTGGTTCCAACAACCTGGATAAACGGAATGATTATGTGCATCTTGTGAAGTCAGTGAGGAGATGGTGGGTGCAGGTAGTAGGCCGACAGCAGTAATGTGAGGGAGGCAGACAGTTGAGGTGTAGAGTGAGTAAAGCAGAGTGACCAATCTCTTTCCGATTAGTGTGAGAGTATGGAATGGGCCAGCACAAAGTACTGCAGTCGTGCGGTAGTAAGTGCGACTGCGCCTGGACACGACTCGCCACATTTGGAAGCGTCCGCCATCGCGATGTGGTGCCGAACCAACTTGTGTACCGCCGTTTGTATGGAATGTCCAGGCGGTGATGGCACCGCTCAGTATGCCCACTGCAACCGACCTACTAAAGCGAGCAAGTAGAAAAACGCCCTGTCGTTTCTTCTGTAAAACAAAAGTGTTATTTTGAGAAAAAAAATGATGAATGATGAATGATTAAAAGGGGGGGGGGAAATATGCGCTATTGGGATTTGTATGAATTGTACCTAAACAATTGCATTATTTTGTGATTGTGACAGAGTCGTTGAAAATTAAATATTAAAAAAATCGTGTGAATACACGGGGATTTTTTTTCCCAAATAAATCTCTCCGGGAAAACCCCGCAAAACTCCGGATTATTCCATCGGGGTGAAATCATCCTCACGTGAGTCATCGCACTCACGTGCTGTGCACGGCCGACGAAGCGGTTGCAGGCACAAAATACACAGAACCTGCAAAGATTAAACATAACGCTCGCCCTTTCTGATTGTGTTCACAATACGAATATCTGCCTTAAGTGGGTGGAATATGTCGGGGCTATCTGGCGCTGTTACCCGGTGGGGTGGCCAGTTGCGATGCCGCTATCTGCAAACCCTGCGCGGGCGTCTCGCGGGCATACACACCTCAACAGCACTGCCTCGCCCGACAGCCGCCATGGGGCGAGGGACTCCTTGTCAGCTGCAGCAGTGGGGTCTGGTGCGCAGCTCGCCTGAATTGACTCGCAGTGGCCGCCGCTTCCTCTCCTCCTTTGGCGCATCTCACAAGACACATTCGCAAGGCCCCCTGGCAGAATACGACGCGCGTGTCGACGCTGGCGCTCTGAGGTTTGTGCAATAACGCCACAGTGGAACTGATATCACACACGCACACACACACATGATTTCGTGTTATGTTGTATTGTTCAACCATGTGGCATTGAAGGATGTGTTGCCTTTTGTTGCCCCTTGCAGGGTGGACGAGTACCAGCGTAAGATCGTTGCCGAGTTGCAAGCACTCCACGACAATCTGCGACACTACACACCAACGCCAGTCCCAGAAGAGTCATCCCCAACCACTATGTTTGGCTCCATTGTCTCGCTTATTTCGGGGCGGAAGAGTGTGGAAGAGCCATCGTATGGTCCGCAGGGACTGTACCTGTATGGTGACGTGGGATGTGGCAAGACGATGCTGATGGATCTATTCTTTGATCAATCGCCCATCAAGCTGAAGGTTGGTCATTGAGAATGTGCAATGCTACAAACACTTGTTCCCTTCTTCCTTTGATCTCTTCCTGCCTTTTACGTTGATCAGGGCCTGCATGTCTTGCTGATGGGAATTGGCATATTATTCGTTTGCCTCTGCCATTGTTATGTTGCAACTAGGGGCACCATTCTGACTGTTGTATTATTATACAATGTATCAACAGCGACGCGTTCACTTTCATGAATTCATGGTGGACGTACACACGCGCATCCATCGCTGGAAGAAGTCAATCACTGAGGAGGAGTGGCAGACGTCGGATCATTTGGATCCCATTCCGCCGATTGCACGCGACCTTGCCGACCAGGCGTGGCTGCTCTGCTTTGATGAATTTCAGGTGTGCTTTCTCATGCATTTGTCAATCCTGTGCATCTGTTGTTGGGATTTTGTTGCATATTGTTGTACGGTCTTGTTGTTGTATGTTTACCTTCGTTGCGTCATCCTACTGCCCTTTGCACTTGGTCACAAATGAAGTGCCTTTTTGGGGATGCATGATGGATGTGATGTCGAATTCAGTCATTGGTTTTGTGTCGTTCTTACTCGTTGCGTGCACGCACATACACATACACACACGCATACGCATACACACACACGCACACATACGCATCTCATGTGTTTGCAGGTCACTGACATTGTGGATGCCATGATTTTGAAGCGCCTCTTTGGTGCTCTGTTCAACCGAGGAGTCGTTGTTGTCGCAACGTCCAATCGACAGCCGGATGGTTTGTATCGTCTTTGTGTTGTGCGTATACACACTCTCTCTTTTCTCTCTATCTTTGTGGAGTCCATGGACACAGCGCCTAAGACAATAATTGTCTCTCTTTCTCTGTCTCTATGTCTCTGTCTTTCTCTAAATGTATATATTGTGGAGTCCATGGGCACAGCAGCGCCTAAGACACTGACTTAAATCCCACATCTATATATATGTTCGTGAACGCGTATGTATGAAGAGTGCATATGTGTACTTGCCTGCGTATGTGTGTTAGTGCTTTTTGGAGGCACAACCCCGAATGTCGCATTCCATGATGTCCTGATATTTTATTTTGTTGCAGTCACGCTCACATGTGGTATTTCTGCACATACGGCATATCGCAGATCTGTACAAGGGCGGTCTACAACGGGAGGGATTTCTTCCGTTTATCAAGATGTTGAAACAGCGGTCCCGCGTTCTCTGTCTGGACTCTGGAATCGACTATCGCAAGGCGTTGAAGGCGAGCGGGAGCGTTTATCACGTGCCCGTGAATGCCGGGACCGACAAGCTGCTCTCTGACATGTTCAACCGCCTCGCATCCGTTGAGAAAAAGGGTGAGACTGCGCTCTTTGGCCGTCCTGTGTGTCTGTCGACCGCGTTTATTGGTGTTGTCTCCGCTTTCACGCTTCTTCCTTTTTGTTTGCGTGTGTTTGTATGTCTGTGTGTGTGGCGTGCGCGCGCAGACTTACTTGTTTGTTTGTTTGTTTGTTTGTTGCAAGATAGAAATGCGTGCTTGTCCAGCATCTCAGGGTATTAATTTAGTTTGCTTTTGGTTCCTCCTCTCTTTCGTTGATTGCGTTTCATGATTTGAATGACGCAGAAATTAAACCCACCGATTTGACGATTTTCGGAAGGAAGCTTCACATCCCGCGAGCGTGCGGTGGTGTCGCAGAATTTAACTTTACTGATCTCTGCACCAAAGTGTGTGTGTGTGTGCGTGTGTTCATTTCCGGTTGGCGATCGTGCATCCCACATTCTGCGCTTTCGGTGCATTTTCATTTTGCTCTCCTCTTTTGCTTTATCGCCTTCTCACACTCCAATGTGGGCCGCAACACCGCTGACATTTGCGTGCATTGTCGTCTTGTGTCGCGTCCATCTGATATCATTCCACGCAGCCAATGAGTGCCGCCGACTATCTCGAAATAGCAAAGTCCTTCCACGCCGTCGTGCTTCACGGCATACCCCGGATGCAGATGGCGCAAAAGGACAGCGCAAAGCGGCTCATCAACCTTATTGACGCTCTGTACGACCGAAGGGTGCGTCGTCGTTTTTGTTTTGGTTTTGTGTGTTTGGGGGTTTGGCGTGGTTGTTTTTGTTGTTGTTTGCAGAAACCACTTGAATGCATGTTGCCTGTTTGTGAGGCTGCCATGACTGGTTTATGTGTGTCTTTCATTTGTGCGTGTGCGTGCTCATGTTGTGTGCATGTGTACGTGCTTATGATAGTGTGTGTAACTGTTGCAAATGTTGTTCATCTGCGACTGTTCTCTTATCACCTGCATTTCGCATTTGTGGCACAGGTTAAGCTCATTTGCAGTGCAGAGTGCGCACCAAGCGACATATTTCGGGTGAATGCAAAGGACGGCCATTCGTTCGAAAGGCAACGTTTGATGGCCGACGAACTCGGTCTCAGCGAGGTACGCCTGCGCGTGTGTGTGTGTGTGTGTGTGTTTTATATATATGTAATTGTGTGTGTGTCGGTGGGTGTATGCATGATTGGGTGATCTTCGCGCGTGATCAATTCTATGTTGTACTCACACTAGCTCTTGGCGCATCGCCTCGTGATTTCTACCCTGTACATAATCCCATGCATGCAGGCACAAGCAAAACAGACATCTATTTTCAATGCCGATGACGAGATCTTTGCGTTTGAACGCGCGGTGTCTCGATTGACCGAAATGCAGACGCAAGACTACCTTGATGAGAAGCATTTGGGTGGACATCACGAGTCGCACAATCACCCACACCACCACCACCATCATCATCACAACAAGCACGAATCCCATCCAAAGGGCGCTGCAACTGGCGAGGGAGAGGGGCACGTGGCAACATCTTGAGTGCAATCCAAGTGCGAATCAATGAGGCATCGCTTTATTGCGGAGGCAACGTGGGCAATGACGTCGCTTGGGCATGGGCGTGTCGCTTGTGTGCGAGCGTATGCTGTGTGTGGGTGTGCGGGTGTGTGGGTGTGTGTCGGCTTTTCCATCATATCGCGCCTTGGTTGCCTTGTAGGCTTCCGGCGCGTGATTTGACGGAGCATCGTGTTCAAAGCAAATTAAAGACTTCCTTCACATCCCGATTCGCCTTATATTCCCAGATGTGGGAGGGTGGGGTGAGGGTGGCTCTACCATGGGGAATTAATTCAGCATTATGGCTGTGTAATTTCATCCTTATGGTCGCAGAACGGCAGAGATGAACGCATGGTGATTATGCTTTCACTCATCCGCGGGAAAGTGAGAATCGGCGCTTTTTCAGAAACATTGTGTGGACCTGGCCTGTGGTTTTGGTTTTTGAGTGGTCGAATGTGCGACAAGTAAAGGATTCAAGTCAGTGTCTTAGGCATTCAAGGCGATGTGCCGATGGACTCCACAAATGTGCGAAAGAGTGAGTGGGGTGGAGGAGAAAAGAGTAGAGTTTGGGAAACCAAACCAAAACAAAGAACACAAAAAAGATTGTGCTCGCAACAAGTGCGTTTGTGACGCTGCTGTCCCAATTCGAACTCCTGTATCGTCCTCATCTTCTGTTAGAGTTCGTTGGCACAAGACTGACATCGATTGCGTTCCACTTATTCTATACTTAATGAACATGCATGCATCATGCAACACAAACAAATGCACACATTCTCTTTTTAATGCCTTCAAAACACACTCACTCACACACACAAACACCGATATTTGCATGCATCTGCGTGTTCGGTCAACAACGTACCCTTTGCCTCCACAAGAAGGGGTTTGATCTGCGATATGGAGGCCGCATCGCTGTTCACCATAGCGCTTTCACATTGCTCTGTGAGCGTAAGGAGTTGGCGATGGGTCAGTTACAGACACACACGCGCACGCACGCACGCACACACACACACACACACACACACACACACAATCCGATACATATTGTGTGTGGGATCATTCATGGCCACACACACGCACATCCGCACCTATGAATTTGATGGCACGCTCTGTCGCAAACACGGTTTCTTCAACGTCAAATTCGTTGTTTTTTGCATTGACAAAGAGTTTTCTGTTTTGAAGGAAACAAAAAATTGGGAGTTAGTGGGGATACACAGTCGGCAATATGTTGCAATCACATACAACTAGTATAAACCGTGGATCTAAGGGCAATTTTTACTCTGAAACTCAAAAACCTTAGCAGCAGTCTATCTTGAACCTGCAGATATACCAATACACACGCAGGAAATCCTCTTGTGACCCCATCCGTACCTGACCTCCTTGTGTTCCCGTTGGAGCGCCGCTACTTTTGGCGATGGCTCTGTCCCGGATGCTGAGGCATCCGTCCCTGCATCAAACGATTTTCACAAACGACAAACAATAAAATAATTAAACAAACAACACAGGCAATATGGTCAGTTTATAACACCTCACACCCAACCGTAAAAACATAACGCCGTGATTTAAAAGAGCTGACAATATTCTACTGTTAGACGTGCGTTTCGGTAACGTACAGCAAAATGCATTGCGAGCAAGGGTATTGTACCTTGATTGCGAAGCACCTAATTGCACAGACAACAAGAAGATCAAAAGCGATACCGATGAAAGAAAGAGCTTTCTTTTGACACTAAAAACAACACTTCACACGATGAACGTATTCATATTGTGTACCTGTAGATGGATTGCCAGTGGAGTGTGTGCGGATTAGCACTCCTGTGCTTGTGCGCGTTGGTGTCGTCGTCAGACGCACCAAAATGTTGGCGCGACGCAGCAAAGCAGCCATTGAGTTTGCCTGATGAACAAATCTCTAGAAACAGAAGTCGTTTTAATCGCGTTTTCAACTTGAATGGTCGGCACGGTTTCAAATGCATACTCAGCCCGCCTTTTCTCTGCACACGTGATCAGGCACGTGCCTCGGAATTTTACGCGGGAAAGTTTCATACAATGAGTGCTTGCGGCAGCGATGCGTTCGTAGCCGCTGACGGAAACTTCAAGATAAAGGGAAAAGTGTGCGGATGCAGGTGTTCCAGTTAAATACTCCTCGTGACACACACAACACACGCACATACAGAAACAGACAATAGAAGTTACTGTGTTCCGTCGGATCAAACAACGTCGACTTGCGCAAGCATGATTTGATTCTCTAACCCCGGAATTGAGGTCGCAACACAAATGACAGGCACATACACCCTTGTGGCGTCCGACGCCTGCGCCACGCATCGTTGGGCAACATCAAGATTGCGTTCGTGTCTTGCAGCTCCGGCACGATCTCCGCGCACAGATGAGTCTCTCTTTGCGATGATCAGCGAGCCGGGCCATGCAATAGTCTATTCGCTCACTCGCAGTGCTGCGTCGACAGCTGACGAGCTTCCGCATCGCTGCGATCTATTGGGGGAATCAAACGCAAAGTACCAGATTTCCACACTGCGATTCATCGAATTTCCAAACGAAAACGACGAGCCCGAGGCGCATGGATGGTCGTCGAGTGGTCGCGCGTATGCCGTCGCTTGCAGCACTTCGGTCTGCATCTTTGCAGTTGATCACACGAGGCACTCTATCGGCGGTGCGAATCGCGTCCGCCGTGTGTGTCGCATTCCTCTGCACTTCCTTCCGAAGGATGTTGCGCTCGCAGAACTGCCTGAGCTCGAATCTCACAAGGACTCTCATTGCGTTCTTGTTGCTGTTGCCGGCCCAAGCTGCGTCCTTTTGTTCAGTGTGGTGTGGATGCCGCTATCGGGGCAGGCGGATGACGGAGCCGTGGACGACGCGTTCTTGTGGAATGTGTCGATCTTTGACGAGCAGCACATCAATTACTCGATTGGCACACTCGCCTTCTCCGAGGACGCATCGCACATGGCTGTGGGATCGATGGACGGTCACCTTGCCGTGTGGCGCCTGAATGGCACTCGTGTCAGGCTGGAGCTGACCCGACCAAAGAAGAGCGCCGCGGTTACCCCGACTGCGCCTCATTCGGCTGCTGTTCCGATGACTCGATCGTTGTCCGGACCGCCCATTCAGTCCCGTCCACAGTCACCAGCTCCAGGATCTGCAGGCAGTGCGGCCACACCCGCAGTGAATACATTGATTCCACGGCCGCGTAATCCTTCACAAGCACCCGCAGCATCGACGAACACGCACATTCAGGGAGGAAACAATGCCGGCAAAGACGCTCCGCCACGAAGCAAGACGCATCATCAACAGCAGCATTCACACGCCAGTAACAACAGCTATAATGCACACTCCCAAGGCAATAATGCACACTCCCACGGGCACTCCAACTCGCACGCGCACACAAACGGCACGCTCTCCGCGCCTTCATCTGCATCGCTGTTTCCTCCGCTCTCCACCACCGCAACTGCCGCACCCGTTGCAGCGTCCTCGGCGTGGAGCAAGCCGCTCATCGCAAAGGCTCCTGTCGGCGCCCCGGCGGCGACGGTGGCGGCGGTAGCGGCAGTGCAAAGGCATGAGGAGAAACGGCACATTGGTATTGGATATGCAACGCAGCTGAGTGAGCACTTGCATTTGTGGTTCACACTCATCGACAACGCCAGATTCACTTCGCTTGCCTTTTCCGGAGATGCGATGCTTCTCGCCGTCGGCTTGTGGGATGGATCGGTGACTGTTTACCGACGCAGCTGCACGCAGCAACCGCAGTCATCGGATGGGAGTGAAGGGGGTGCTGGTAGTGACAGGGCAGGTGGTGATGCACACCAGTCACGAGACGAGCGTGTCCCGTTGGCGAAAGATGTGTGGTCTGCCGATGAAGGGCTCACAATCAGTGCCACGGTCAAGTCCGTCGGCTCACATCCGGGCGCGCACGTGTGCTGGCTCTCCGTTGCGTCGTCGTCATCACATGATGCCGGCATTGAGCGGGTGCTTGCGGTGGGTCGCTGGCCGCCATGCACGGCGTCGTCCTCTGTCCATCTCTACACGCTCGACAGGGACGGGCAATGGACGCCTCCCCCGGATGCAGAGGCGGCAGAGTGGAGGCCGACACCGGCTTGGACAGACGACCTTGCGACCGCGTGCGTGCGTGGAATGTGTGTTGTGCGGCCTCCACTGCTGTGCCCTCCACTGTTGCAACCTGTGGATGCGCAGCAAAAGGAAAAAGAAACAACCGCCGCTGTGACGAATGCAGACACTCGCTCACCGAGCGATAGTGTGCTGTACTGCCTCGCTGATGGGCAACTCGGCCTCGCCCGCATCCCACACATCTCACGCGACGGCGTGCCAATGCGTCACGTGCTGTCGGCAGGGTCGCGGGGCTGCGTGTGGCTTGCATCCGGGCGGCGCAGGCTGGCTGCCCGCTGTCCGCTTCCGCCGCGGGTTGTTGCCGAGTTCTCGGTTGCCTCCGCGTTTCCCCCGGATGTCAGCGCCACGCTTGTTGTGCACTGGCGCGAACGGCAAACGCACCCGCCCGCTGACCACGTGACACGCGTGTCCGCCTGTGGTTGCCATGAGAACGTCGTAGAGGTGCCATTTGCAGACGACGTCGACTTTTGTCGCCTTGGTAACGCGGTGACGCGGGAGGATCATGATGGTGAGGGCTCCTCTGCATTTGTCGACAGCGATGCGCCCGTGTCTTCTTCGTCGCCGTGCAACGGTCTTGGTGTGCGCTCGGTGGACGTATGCGACGGTCGGCGACTGTTTCTGTGGATGCCCTTCCTGGCTGTCGTCTTTGATGCTAACAGCGGACGGTGGGATCGCGTCTTCCTCCCTGCCGATGTGGTCGCGTGCGTGCTCATCTGTGAGGGTGAGTGGTCTTTGGATGCGATTGAATATGCTCGCACCGCTTTTGCCAGTGACTGTTTGCAACAAACAACTATTTTTTTCCCTTGTCTTTCCTTGCATTTTGTAGTGTTTTTGCTCCATCGATTTCTTCTCTGACGCTCCCTAAAATAGGTGCAAGAAACGCATCCCGCATCTCTTATCGGGTACTATCAGTATGGTCTGCTCAACAAGCATGCACCTCACAACCTTTTCTGAATTCCGCCACCTATTCATTCATTCATGCATTCAAATTTATCGACAAGGCGCATATGTCGTCGCTGTGACTTCGACACTGCGAGTCGGTGTCTGGACACTGAATCGGCACCAGACGGAACGCCCGATGGAGCCACCAGTGTGGCATGCACTCCGGGGGGCAGCCGGCATCGCAAGAAACACGCCAGATTCAAAGTGCGTGCAGCATGTGTCGCATTGTTGACCAACACTTTGCAACTTTTTCTGTTTTCTGTCATTGACGACTCATCCGGACTGAACTCTCGAGGGGTAGAGGGAGGACGAAATGTCATATTTATGTTTAATGCGGCGCCACACACTATTCGCGTCACTGTGAGCAGTAAGACGCAGAAGCTCATTTTCATTTTCCTTTTTGTGTCCTTCTGCAAAACAACCAACAACCAAACAGCGGAAGCCACAACAGTCGTAACATTCCGGTTGTCATGGAAACGCCCAGGGGTTCGCTTGCTGTCTTTGCGTCGCCGAGTGAAAATGCTCTCACTGTTTGGACGACGTCCCGTGTCATGTGCAAAGAATCGACGGCAGCGACAGCAATGGACCTGCACTTCAACGCACGCACGCTGAGCCTGCGCAAGGAACATTGCGCGCGTCCAGTTCTCATGCCCACCGACAACGTCGTGCTGCTTGCGGTCGACCCTGCCTCGGGAGATGTTGCGGCGGAGTTGAAAGGCGCGGCTTGCAAGGACGCCTCGCCTGCCGCGCGCTCCACACGACAGTACATTGCAGCCATTCCAGGTGTGTGGAAATGTCAATGCACTGGATCGGATCAAGAAGAGGGGGGGGGGGGTTGCAGTGGTGTCACACAACGCCCACGTGTATGGTGGTATGGTGTTCGTTGTTTGTTGGTCATCGTTCTCCAATTGCGATTTGATTCCCCGAATGGAAATGTATACCACTCGACCCTGGACCACGCTCACGTCCTCACACAACACACAAACACACACAAACACATAACGCAGGGCACGATGTCATCAAGTTCATCGACGCGCCCTCCAATCTCTTCCCCGATGAAGTTGCGTCCCTCCACGCAAAGTCCATATCCGCACTCGATGCCCTTGCGCACGCATTGCAATCGTCCTAGTGGAGCTGCGCACGCGTTGCAATCGCCCAGGTGGCGAAGGGCGACGGCCACTGCAAAACGCCTAAATGCAAAGCAATTGAGCATTCCTTTGCAATCATGCAAACATCGCCTCGCGCATCAGTGACAGCGTGAATGGCGTTCGCGGGATGCGCACGTGTCGTGTGTTTTTTGTCGGGAATTGCGAGGTTCTCGCAAGCAACAGACCGATCACTGGCAAAGCAGTGTCTACCGATGGACTCCTGCACGCACGCCACCCATACCCACACCCACACCCACAGTCGTGGGGTCACGTGGGACAGCCCTTTTTGACGGCAGGGACGCAAAGTGGAGCTTGAGTTGCGACACGGCAACAGAAAGTGCCTCGCTCTTGGTGCGCTCCGCAGCAAGCTTCTGCTCGTATGCCGCCACAACGCTCTCCCTCTCCCGCCTCTCCGCATCCAGTCCTGCGTCGAATTTATGCGCCACTCTTCTCCTCAGTTCCTTCTCGCGAGCAACCTGCCTTGTCAGCATTGCAATTTCGTCGCGCAGCCGCACTGTCTCTGCAGCTGCCTCGGCGCTCTTAGCGGCTTCTTCAGTTGCACGTTGCACAGACACGTTGATCTGCCGTTCGCACATTTCACGCATGCGGACGGCGTCCTTTCGTGCCTTTTCTGCCAACTCGAATGCTGCACGCGTGCTCTCGAGATCCGCTCGGAGTTCCTTCACGGCGCGCATGTGTGCATCCACCGCCGTGTTCGCTCGCGACAGCTCCTCCTGCATGCTCTCCGCATTCATGATGAGTGCGCGGGTCCGTCCGGACAATATGTCCGCCTCGTCGCATTTGTCTGCAAATGTCGCCCGAAAGACGGCGAGGTCGTCGCGATTCCACACCACCGACTTTGTTGTGGCTGGTGTCTTTTCGTTCATGTCATCATGCAGCTGCGGTGTCTGCACAAGTGTGTATGTCAGTATTGCATGTGCTTGGCGATGATAGACGACACATAAAGGAAGAACAATTTTGGCGACAACTCGCACTCCTAACGAACTGTATCCTAGCAATTCGTGGTAATTTTTTCCAAACTCACCGCTTTGTTCGTGCCTTGAGATAAAATAAAGGCCTCCACGCTCGACAAGTTCTCAAAGCGATCAATCTCCCCGGAGGGATGCACAAAACAGAAGAGCAGCTTCTCTTCGATGCCGTCGCGCGATCGCCCTCTCCGTCGTTCCACAAACCAACCAGACGGCAGAGTGAGACTCCTCGCCCCAAACTCATCCCTCAGCTCAACACTGCAGCGCTCTCCTGTTTCTGACAACAGCATCACAAACGCCGTCGTCGCATCCGACTCCTGCCGCCATTTTACAGGTCTGTTCTTTCTGTTCTCTCTGTGTCTCTCCTTGGCAGCGCTGATAGCATGGGTTCGCTCGGCCACATTGCAGCCGGCATCTTCCTCAAGAGCTGCAGTTGCGAGATTCGCATACGAGGGAGGCAAAATGCCTTCATCCACCAGAAAACCATGGATGCGCTTTCTCCTTGCGCGCGTCGGTGCATCTTCGTCGTTTTGGAGAAGGTCGGCGAGGGTTGGAAGGAATGCTGGCTTGTACAAATCGACGCAAGCGCACTTACTACGCCCTAGAAACCCGCCACCGGCCCCTGCCACTGCAAGCACAGCGCCGGCTGCGGCTGCGGGATGATATCGGGCCGCCATTGGCATGACAAGCGACAACAGAGTGCTGGCGGCTGTCTCTCCACATCCCTGCTGTGAGACGAGGTCTGTGTGTTGTGTTTTATATGCCTGCAAAGGTGCAGTTGACGGCGCGCATACTGGACTCGTCGCGGTCTCTGTGATCGGTATGCGCGAGTTCTCGGTAACAATTCAAAAATTAGTAACAAAATTGGACGGGGCAGTCACGTGAGTGCCGCTGGTGGGCGCACACCGAAGTGATCTGAGTCAGCGCAAGGCGGAGACGGTGTATTGTCGCCAACGCACCGTATATATATGGCCGCACACTGCCAGTAGTCAGCGCAGACTACGTCGGGTAGATGTTATGATGATGCCGCACAAGGAACGCCGGCGGATCACAGGGCTCGCGCCGTCCGTGCTCAGCCGAGTCAGACGTACTGGCGAAACAATGATGTCCAGGAAATACCCTTTCAACCGACGCTCCCTCTCTTCATTTCATGTCGCTTTATACGGCAGACAACGTGAAGACGAAGTTTACAGGCAAAGCAGGCAGCCATTGCAAGTGCCGGAGGAGCTCATCCCTCGAACAGAGTGGGAGCAATGCTATTTGTGGATCCTCCCCATCCCTAAAATTGCCAAACATGGTATCTCGGACAAATGACTTTCAAAAAAAGTTCGGGACGATGCGAGGGTGTTTAATTTGGAGCGTTGTTCATTTTTGCTGTGGGTTCATTTGCCGAATTCAAATAAAATTGCCCCTTGCGGTGTGGCTCCACTCAAACAACCGGTTTTCACAGATGCTCAGTCCGCTGATAACAATAATCGCAGAGATTCACCAACATTATTTGCAGACATTGAGTCAAAGAGAGAGAAGAGAGAACTTGTGAACGTTAGCGTTTGCAATTGTGTTCCGTTTTTGCTTTCTCTAGAGTGCATTCTTTTCGTGTGCCAACTCGGGGACGGATTGTTTTGAATTTGCACGTGTAGCCTCACACACGTGGCTGAGTGCATGCCGCGCCATGCGATAGAGCTTACATACATCTTCTAGCCGTTCCGCATTGTTTCACGCCGTTGGAATGCATTCGGACTTGTAGTATTGGTGTTTGGCACTATTCTTTCCAATTCCGTCGGTCTCTGAGTCACGTCACAGGTGCGTTGGTGCTCATATGTCTGTGTATATGTATGTGTATTTGTATGTCTGTATAATGACCATATGTATGTGTTTATGTGTATGTGTGTGTGTGCTTGTGTGCTTGTGTGTATGTGTATTTGTATGTGTATGTATATATATATATATATACATACACACAAGCACACACATATATATATCACATATATATATATATATATATATGTGTGTGTGTGTGTGCTCCTGTTTACGTGATGTGTGCCTGTGCGTGTGAGGGCGTGTGTCTGTCTGTGTCTCGCGTAGAGGAACATTGCGGCTGAGGTGTTAGTGGAGCGGCAGAGTTCTAGTGTTGTTATGGGTCACAATGTGTTGTGTCCGCATGTCGAGTGTTCGCTGGAACTGTCGCGTTTTAAACGTCTATCCGCTGCATTGTGTAAGGTCTGTGCGGGCGACTGGGAGGATGGCGTCGCTGTTGATGCGAGGATTCCTCATCAGGAAGCTGATGGAGGATACGGTGAGTGCATCTTTGCTGTGCTGTGAGATAGTGGATTAAACTGGCGCGAGGTTGATTGGCAACAGCGATGGTGAGATGCCGCTGGATATTCCGCAATGACTGTCGCGGGTGTGCGACGGTGACTATGAATTGGGGGACGTCGATTGGTCTCCATCGTTGCAGTCCCTTGTCCTATTTGTGTGCGCCCGTCGAATGCGTCTACGAATCCCTTGCCATGGACGGCTCATTAATCATGTTGTTGGTTGTTTGTTTTTCATGCAATGTGTTTCGATGTTGTTGCAAATGAGTAGGGAGGAAAGACACAGGATGAAATTGACTATGAGGACATCCTGGAGGATCAGGCGGGCGAGTCGTCGCACAAGCACAACAGCATCAGTCTCCTTATCATGTGCATCCTGCTCATGTTGACGACGCTCACTGTATGGATGTTCCGCATCCGCAAATTCCGGTACCTGCACGAGACTGGAATGAGCATCATATACGGTATGTGTCTGTGCCGTGTGTGTGTGTGTGTGGAAGAGGGCTTTATTGGATCCGTCAGCGTCGGCGCTTGTGTGATAGAGACTGAAAGAGGGGCATCATTTTCTCCATCGCAAAATGCGTTGGAATCGAAGAAATGCACTCGCAATCACTTTGTGTCATTGTTCCCACATTCTCTGTGTGATTATGCAATGTGTCGCACGTACTGACACATAACACGCACACATATATATGTACATATGTATTATACTCGCGTGCACAGGTGTCGTTGCTGGTGCCATCATCCGCAGCATACCCAACAGTGCTGCACTGCAGGAGAAGGCCGTCTATGATCCCGAGATCTTCTTCTTTGTGCTCCTCGTGCCAATTATTTTCAATGCCGGCTACGATCTCAAGCGGGTGTGTTGCATCAACCGCGTGCCGTGATGTGTTCATGTTCATTGCTTCACTCTCTCTCTCTTTTTTCTGTGTGTGTGTGTGTGTGTTTGTGTTGGAGCATGGATTCCTCCCATTTGTTTTCACTTGCGCGTCCAATGACCAGTATGACCCAACTCGTGCGTCTGTTCTGATCATTAATTTATTTACGTTCGGTTCGCACCTCCCCCTCTGTAATCGCTGCGCTTTGTTGCCTTTATGGATCCTCAGAGGAATTTTTTTCGCAATATAACGGGTATCATGGCCTTTGCACTTATCGGCACGACGATCGCGACGTTCGTGACTGGGTGCGTATGCGTCTGTGTGTGTGTGTGTGTGTGTGTGTTTGTATGCGTCGATCAAGTGCTTGACTTATTGTATGTTGTGTCGTGTGTGTGGTGGCACTTTGATGGCTCGGCACATAATTGATGCTCGATGCAGTGTGCGATGTGCCATCTGATTCGGCATCCTCTGATATTCGCGTGCTCCCATCTGTTTTAATCGCTCACTCTCACACACATACACACCAATCTCGCTCCTCTCTCTCTCGCTCTCCCTTTCGTTCTTCAGTGGGCTTATGTATGCCTACGTTCAAAGCGGAACTGAAGATCTCCCCATAAATGGCGTCGACTGCTTCTTGTTCGGCGCCCTTATATCAGCAACGGATCCCGGTATGTATGTGTGCATGTATCGTTCTGTGTGTGTGTGTGGCTGTGCATGTGTGGATGGCCCACAACTTTGAGCATTAGTATCCCTGTTTCGAGGCTTCGTCCATTTTTGTTCTCTCACTCTAATCCCAACCGTAATTTTATATTGTGTGTTGCGCTTTTTGTGAAACAGTCACTGTGCTTGCAATTTTCCACGATCTCCGCGCCGACGTCGACATTTATGCCATTGTCTTTGGCGAAAGCATTCTCAACGATGCAGTGGCCATCGTACTGTACAGGTGTGTGTGTGTGTGTTGGCCTTGTGTCTAATTTGTGTGCTAATAATGTTTGGTCATTTTGAATGATTTACTCGCCAACTTCAATTTAATTTATACGCACACTAAAAACACTCATGCACACACGCGCAAACACATCCTCCATACATGAATAAGCGCACAACACTCAGAGGCTGACTTTCTCTCTCTCTCTCGCTCTCTTGCGGATTATGGGCGTGCCCAAGACACTGAATTGAATCCTACATCTCTCTCTCTCTCTCTCTCTCTCTCTCTCTCTTGTGGAGTCCATGGGCACAGCGCCTATGACACTGACTTGAATCCTACA
>CALSCR010001793.1:0-49062 GCA_943704495.1 Pigoraptor chileana
CACACACACACACACACACACACACACACACACACACACACACACACACACACACACATACACACACACACATACACGCACACATAAGTATAAGTCATAAATATCACAACACACCTTCAGACTCTTCCCAAGGTTCATGACCGTGCTGACACTTGTCGAAAACGCATCGAACTCAGCGTCGGTGGTCACCTTGTGAGTCCAAAAATCCTATTGATGCAATTTGTACCAACGCAAGCATGAGTCTCATACTCCTCAGAACGCGCAAGTAAAATACGACGATAGAACCATTGCATTTCAATTCTGTGTGCGTGTATAGGAGATATACATATATATGTGTGTGTTTGTGTGTGTGTTGTGTGTGTGTGTGTGAGAGTGTACCTCAGCAGCACAGAAGGACGCCGTAACCAGCAAGACAGCGAGGGCCACGTGCGCCCTCATTTCCAACTAAAACGACAAATGCACAATGTGGGCGGTTATTCGATATTGTATGGATCAACAACAACTGAGCATAAAGAGGTGACGTCTATTAGATGGGTGTTGTTGGAGAGTGGTAGTGGGGCAGTAGATTGAGTGTCGCGCAGAAACAGCAGACTCACTCAGCTCAGTATGGCTTTGTATCTCGCACGGAATATCCACAGACTGCATTGGTCTCCATTAGCCCCGGTCACTCGACTGTTTAATGTGAAAATGCTGCAATTTTGAGTTCTAATCTGGCACACTTCAATATATGTGGCGTCGGGTGGTTGACAAGTATGGCAATTCTGGTTTCAATACTTCCACAAGAGGGAGTTTACTCTGTGAAAAGGCTAATAATAAGCGCAAAAGCCTCAGAAGAAAAAAACACTGAGCGCTGATGGGCCGAATCGCGGAGAAAAGCAAAAGGAGAAAACAATCAGAAATAATCATCGTTCATCTTGTCGCAATGTAATCGTATCAATTGCATCTTGGGAGGCAATCGGATCGTAGGAGGCAAACATCTTACGGCGCTGCCCATTCCTGCTGCTTCTTGTGCTCGCACACCTCAAGAATGCGCTCGACGAGAAAGTCCTTCTCCTTAATGGTGGACGTATCGATACCCTTTTTTTCCAGAATCTCCTTTAGATCGTGCGGGTGCATGCTCATCAACTCATCCTTTGTGTAGTGATGCGAGTCGGAACCTTTCTGCTGCTTCTGCTGATTGTTGTCCATGATTGCGACTGTCAGGTGAGAAGCATTCAACTTTTTGGAATCTTAGTAGTGATGTGAATTGCGCATCTGATGATGAGTTCTTTTCCGGCAATAGCTTTATAAATGATCGTGAAGGCGTTCAGTTACTCGTCCCTCTGCGCGCCATGCCTCAATGGACGCATTACTGTAGATATTTCAAAAGCGAGCTGCGTGAACAATGGAGACTAAAAAATGCTTGTATTTGCAATGTTGACAATGTCTATTGGGTCCTCTTCTATAGGACGTTGCGCTTGTGCAACTGTTCCAAAAGCGCTTTTTCACCGGCGTGGTTGGCACGCTTGGCATAGCAAGCGCGGACCTGCCTAAATAGGACATTTAGCCTTGTAAATCTATATTTAGAGTAGTGTTGCTGATAATGAGCTTATTTAGTGCACATGGGATACACAAATGTTAATAATAGATCATCTGCTCCAAACCGCGCTTTTTGGAGGTGTGCCGACGGACGATACACGTGCAACAAGGGCGAGATGCACTTGAATAAAGAGAAGATGATGAACGCTTGCAAATAATAAAGCCGTTGACCTTATTTGCAGGCTATGTTTATTTCGTTTGGAAGCACTATTTCACGCCGCGCGATCTTCAGTTCTCGGTCAAGCGCCCACACACACTCCCATCAGCCAGTACTAGTGCGTGCCATCCGCACCACCGCACTCTCTTTAATGGACAGTTTAGGTTCCGGATTGCCGGTCGCGCCCAAACGATCTCGTGAGGATGGCGTAGATCCCCGTGGTGGAGCTCGCCCGCGCTCGGAAAACCCTGCCGATGGGCAGAGGCAGCAGCATGGGGGTCCTCGCGGTGGCGGTGGCGGTGGCGGTGGCGGTGGCGGTGGCGGTGGCGGGGGAATGGGTGGACGCGGTGGACGCGGTGGACGGGGAGGGAGTGCTGGACCACAGCGCACATTCCGGCCGCAAGGGGCTCCTGGCGAGGGACAGGCGGGGATCCCTTCCGATGCCCACCGTGCTGCACCCCAACGTCAGCCGCAGCAGCAGCAGCAGCAGCAGGGACCCCCCAACACTTCAGCAGCTCCTTCTTCGGGACAGTCACGTGGATCGCGGCGTAACAGAGGTCCGAGGCAGGCTGCTGCACCTCGGGACCCTGTCGATGAAGTGGAAATGGCTGGAATGGACATTGATTCGGCCGCCCCGGATGGAGTCCCTCACGCCTCCAGTACTGCCACGGCCACGGGCACTTCTGGGGCTTCGTCCATTCATTTGACCACCACACGTTTCTCCTCGCTGCCCATCTCGCCGGCTTCACTGCGGGCGATTGAGACTGTGCTCAAGTTTTCGTTCATGACGGAGGTGCAGCTCGCGACTCTCCCGCACATTATGGAAGGCAAGGACGTTCTGGCCCGCGCCAAGACAGGCACGGGCAAGACGCTTGGCTTTCTCATTCCGAGCGTCGAGAGGCTGCTGGTGTCGCAGCCCGCGCGTGGAAGCATCTCTGTCCTTGTCATGTCGCCGACCCGAGAGCTCGCCACACAGACGGCGACGGAGGCCGCGGCCCTGCTCAAGTTCCAGGCGCTTGGGGTGCAGTGTGTGTTTGGCGGCACAAACATCAACAGCGAACGCAATCGCCTCTCATCGCAGCCCTGCGACATTCTCGTGGCAACGCCGGGGCGTTTGACAGATCATCTTGAAAACTCGCCCGGACTGCGCGATCGCTTCAGCAATCTCAAAGTGGTGAGGATTGCAGGGGCAGAAGCGTATTGACCTAAACCTTTGTGCTTTTTCATAGTAGGGAATGTGGTCGTGATGCTTTACTCACACGCACCGCCCACGCATTTTTCATGCGTGACAATCACAATCGTCCTTGCAGCTGATCCTCGACGAGGCGGACCAGCTGCTGGAGATGGGCTTCCGCCCTGCCATCGAGCGCATCATCAAGCTTCTTCCCGATGTGCGCGTAACTCCCCGCCAAACACTGCTGTTCAGCGCCACGATGCCACAACAGCTGCATCAGGTCGTCGGCCTGTGCATGCGGCCAGGCCACCAGTTTATCGACACTGTTGGCGAGGAGGATGTCCACACGAACGTGCAGGTGGGTGCATACTGTGCTATCCGTGGTACATACACACAGTCACGCACGCACGCACCCGCGCACGGCAGATTGTATCAGTCCTATGTTGGCTCGTCTCTTATGCCTTGCTGTCCCGCTCACCATGCATACTCCTTCCCCCGCTAACCCCATTGCACGAATGCGCCGTTGTATCATTGTGCCGTGCCGCAATCTCACCAGGTGGAGCAAGAGTACATTGTCGTTCCTCTCGAGGAGCAAATGCGTGCGCTCATGATGCTGATTCAGCTGGAGCGGCGCAACACTGGCCACAAGATTATCTCCTTTTTCACGACGGCCCGCCTGACGCAATTTATGGCCGAGCTGTGCAACGCCGCGGGGATCCCTGTGATGGAAATCCACTCGCGCAAGTCGCAAGCTCAGCGCACAAAGGTGTCGGATGCATTCCGTGCCGCACGCGAGGCGGTGCTCTTCTCGAGCGACGTGTCTGCGAGGGGCATTGACTATCCCGACGTCACTCTCGTTCTCCAAGTCGGTGAGTTTGCTGTTTCGCGCTCTGCTCTGCTTTTGTCTTTTCATTGGGTTGATGTGTGTGTCGGACCTTCAACATCCTGGGTTGCATATTTAATGGGTGGCAATAGAAATCATACATATCAGGTCCTGCATGGTCTGGCCTGTATGATTTGTCAGAGAGTGCATTGCGTTTCTGCAACTGTCGCAGCTCTTTTCCGCACGTGTCAATATTCCTCTGATCGTTGTTTATTTACGCTCGCTCGCTGACTGACTTGGGATTTGCATGAGAGTGCGTGAACAGGGAACTGAAAACAGCGCATCTTTTGTTTCTCTCGCCCTCTCCTTCTTCCGTGCGATCCGTCCCACCCAGGTGTCCCGTCTGACCGCGAGCAGTACATCCACCGCCTTGGGCGCACGGCCCGCGCCGGCAAGGCTGGTCGGGGCGTGCTCATGCTTGCTCCGTATGAGCATTACTTTCTGCGCAACCTGAAGGACCTGCCCATCAAGGAGGGATGGACGCCCCCGCAGAGCGACGAGATTGACGCTACCGTGCAGCGGGCGCTGGGTCACCTGCCCGCAACCATCAAGTCGATGGCGTACCAGGCGTGGCTTGGATTCTACAATTCTGCGCGGGGCACTGGCTGGGACAAGCCGACGCTCGTGCAATGGGCCAATCGCTTTGCCGAAATCATTGGATGCGAGTCGCCGCCGCCGCTGCAGGCGAAAACAGTCGGCAAGATGGGGCTGAAGGGTGTCCCCGGGATCGTCATTGAAGGGCGTGGCGGCCAGGGCGACCACTGGGGCGGGGATGCGCGTGGGGGCAGCCATGGGGGCGGCTATGGGGGCGGCGGCCGCGGCGGGTATGGGGGCAGGGGTGGCTTTGGTGGGCGCGACGGCAGCAACAGGGGCTATGCCCGTGAGTAGGCGGGCTGAGGGGAGGCAGGCCATGAACGACGCCGATGGATGGGGGGTGTGCAAATATTAGCATCGCGAGGTTGTGGCTTTATACGCCATATCCTGTGAGGGTGTGGCCTTCATACGCCATATCCTGTGAGGTTGTGGCCTTTATACGCCTATCCTGTGAGGTTGTGGCCTTTATACGCCATATCCTGTGAGATGGCAATGTAAATTGAAAATGTGCGTTGCTGGCGACGGTTTTGTTTTGTGCGTTGTCTTTCTTTGCGTGTGCGTGCGGCGCCATGAGAAATGGAAAGCTCTTATTAAAAAAACGGCTCAATACTTAAAGATAGCAAAAACTGAAAGCCATGCACTCTAAACGAGGTCACTGTTACTGAGGCAGAGACGAGAAAGGCAAGCAACACCACGTGATTGCACACCGTTCGTCAAAAATGCGCGCGACAGAAACGCAAATAAATTCGGTTTGTTATTCCATCATGACGCAGGGGGGCGGGGAGAAACTGGGCAAGTGGCCGATGTAAGGGCCGTCCAAATGCGACGCACGTGAAGACGCGGCCAACGCGGACACGAAGACGCAATCAGGAGGCATGAGGCGGTGTGGAGCACGCACAGCAAGCAAGGAACAACAACAGCAACCACAGACGGTCCCTTGTACCTCCGAATAAATGGTATGAAGGATAGAGCGATCTGATTTCATTGGTGTTCTACGATGCCGTGCGGCAATTGTATGCCCTGTAAACCACAACCAAAATAAACCCACACCCGGCATATTCACAGGTCAGCCTCTGGTGCATTCGAGTGTTGGCGCATGAGGCCTCCACTTCAAGAGAAGGGACGAACAACAGCAAGCAATTTGGTGACAGTTCCGCCCCCATGCACACACACACACACTCTCACACTCACACTCTCACACACACTCACATGACTCTGAAGCAGTTGCATAAGGCGAGCCGCTGTGTCAACCGAGGCGTCCAATCTGCCCTTGAGAAGTCGGTTTTCGGAGAGCAAACCCGAAATGCTCATGCCGCGGTGGTCCTGTTTAATAAGACGCGAGGAGTGGATCAACAGTCGCAGCAATCGCAAATTTCGCAACAATCGCAACAGTCGCAATAAAACACGGGAGAGTTGCGTGTCACGTGCATGTGTGTGTGTGTGCATGCCATTTCATCACACAACCAGGGGTACCGACGCTGACTCGAAACAATAAGCAGCCAATCATCCACAAACAGCCTCAGCGCAACCACACCAAGCACACAGCCACATGCACTATGAGTGACCAAGGAGACAGTCCAGTCGCACAAAACAAACGCCCAACGCACCGCATTCTCGCTCAGCCACGCGGCCGCATCCGCACGCTCCTCGGCAGCCCTCACGACGGACGACTGCAGCTCCTCCACGGCCGCCGTCAGCGCAACATTCGCAGTCCGCAACACAGCGAGCTCATCCTCCTTCTCGGCCAGTCTCCTCTTCAGAGTTGCGATGGCAGCAGAATTATTGTCGCCGTTTTGCTGCATGCCAATGTTGTCGAGCGACTTCTGCTTCGACAGAACCCACGCCTGTCGCGGCTGTCCAATCGAAGACTGCGGCCGAGAGAAAAGCAGAACATCACAAATATCGGGGCATGGACCAACAACCAAAAATGAGTGATAGGCCAAACACGAGCAGCACACGCAAACGATCAAATTTCAGTGGGTTTGTTGTGTCATTCCCATTCCACGATGCAAAGACTGTCTGTGATGATGCAGTATGCACTGCCCACAACGAGACGAAGAGAAAACAAAAGCACACCCACGCATTACACACACACGCACATAGCAACACACACTCGAATTATCAACACGCACCCCCGTTTCATCCTCTTCCAAGATGGCAGAATCTCCCATGGCACTGGCACTGGCACTGGCAGCTACATTGGCGGCGGCGGCGGCAACGTCCGCGGCGTGCTGCTGTGAGTCGGCGCCAATGGTGTGTCTGCGATTGTTACGGATCGACTGCTGCCGCATCGTCCGCGCCGAATCGCCACCGCTCGACTCTGCCCGCGCACCCGCATGCGCCGCCGCCAGTGCTGCGGCAGGAGCACGATCACTCGGATGCACCGCCTCCGCTGGGGACGCGCGGGCGCTGCCACCCGGGGCGGGCGACGCGGCTTGAATGGGCGGGCTTGCCGTCGACGTCAGGATCATCTTGGTCAGCTGTCCGATACGTTCCCGCATGGCGACAGACACCATTTCCTTCTCCTGCAGCTCCTCCAGAATCTTTGAGTTCTCGCGCTTGAGTGCCTGCAGCTCAACCTCCGCTGCACCGAGCCCCTCGAGCGACCGCAGTCTCTCCTTCAGCTCCATGATCTCTTGCCGGTACTTTTGCAAAAGTGCACTTTCGTCCGCAACCTCGTTGAATTTTGCCGATGTGGTGATCTTTTTAGCCCGCTGCGCAAACTTGAGCGTATTCAGTGATTCTTCGTTGCATGAACCAGTTGGGCTGATTGTGCATACCACAGCTATGCGTGCATTGCCCGTCAGCGAATTCTGGAGGACGCGCGTGAGCTTTGAGTCGCGATATGGAATGTGGCCCCTGCACATGAAGTGTGGTCAACCAGGCAGCAAAGGTTCCACGCAGACCGTCAGCCGATGCACACACACGATAACGGCCCTTTTCACTTCACTCACACCATTTCTCTTTCTCTCTCGCTTCTCTTGTGGAGTAAATGGGCGCTGACTTTAGGCACAACCCTCTCTCTCTATCTCTTGTGGAGTCTATGGGCAAAGCGCCCAAGACACTGACTTGAAACTACATCCATCTCTATCTCTCTCGCTTTCTCTACCTCTCCCCTCCTCCCCTTCTCCCCTTCTCCTACACGCATTATCATGAAAGCAACGCACCCCTGTCCCTCTGATAGCTTCGAAATGACATTTCCGAGCGTAAGAAGACTCTTGTTGATGTAGCCGCCCTCACGACGCCGTACTTCCTCGTCGGCAATTTTCTCTGAACCGGCGAGATCAATCAAGCTCAATGTCGACAGCCGCACAATACTCTTTCCATCGGCCATTGTGGTGCGTGATCCGCGAGATTGGGATGCGCCTGCGTTCGCCCGCGCGGCGTTGGCGCGGTCCCTGCTTTCTATCACCATTGTAAAGACAGTGTGGGAGCGACTACTGACGGAATTGTAGTTTGTGCGACCAACATGGCGGTGGGCCTCGCCAGATGCAAGAAGCGAAACAACCTACGAGGGGAGGGAGAGAGTGCAGGTCAGCAATACTGCGATGGCGCTCCATTCAACAGCGCTGCGTTACATCAGCAAATTTGATAGGCAAAGTGCGATGATGATGATGATGCAGACGGAATCTGACTAGCACACAGCACGCAGCCCGACTGCATGGAGCGCCCACCTGGTCAGGGGAGACCACCACGTGCTCCTTAAGGCCGCCAACGTAGACGCCTCTCTTTGGATCCTCGTGACACTTGAGGTTGGTCGACTCCGGCTCAAACAGGTCGTTGATGACCTCGTTGTAGATCTCAATGTACGACACACGCAGCAGAAATTCGCGCTCGGGTGTCTCCTGAATGTAGGAGAAGACGTCCTGAATGGCCAGCGGGATGAATCCAGGCTCGTCCGCCACGCCCTTCATGGTATAGCTGCGATGGGGGGTGGGAGGAGAGGGTCCAAAAATGAGATAACAGGCAATTTTACGAGGAGAATTGCTTATATCACAGCTGGTGGAAGACTTCATCACATAAAGCAAACGAGGCGCATAGCAGACCAACAAACCAAAGCACAAAACACTTACGTTTTTCCCGAGTTAGTCTGGCCGTATGCGAAAACGGTTCCATTGTAGCCGTCCATCGCAGAGATGACAATGCCCTCACCAACAGCCTCATACACGGACTCTGTCGGCTTGCTGTCAAACGCATGGTCAAAGTGGAACACGTGGGGCTTCTTGTTGCCCTTCGTGTCGAGTGTCGGCGGAAGGCGCTGCACAATCACCCGCGTGTCTTCGTCAACCTCCCACACGCCATACTCGTTGCGGCGCAGTTCTGTTGTTGAGAGCGGGCGGACGCGCACGCACACGGCGATATTCTCTCCCGCAGGCATTTTCGACATGACAGCGCCTAGTGTGCGCAACACACTATCCAATCAGACACACTGATGCGCTGCCTGGAGGGTAATAGACACACTGTCTGTGTGGTTTGAATAGCGCAGGCAGATGTATGAAGATTGCGCTGACCGCAGACGGACTCTAGACGCGAACAAACAACAATACACTCATTTTCAATCTGCAATCAGCAATGCCCGACCATGTACTGCCATCGACACAGGTTTCTCGTTAATCTACATGAAGCGTGCACAGCAATTGAAATAGACTATGATGTCAATAAAGGCCCTTTCGATAGTACACGGAGACAAATCTGTGGTGTTTTCAAAAAAATACATGAGCACTAAGTTAGTACTTATTAACCGCACGTGAACACTCTGAACTGCTCGATTAAGTAAGATTAAGGGCGCGGTCTGACGATTTGAATTCTGTTGCGAAAATTCACTCGTTTTCTGGCGATTTCTCAATACGATCGCTCGTGCAATTTTCGGATTCGCCGCGCCAAAAGCAAACTATGATGAAATGTCGTCCGCCTTTCCGTCAGTAGACTGACAGATTAGCAGTTTGTCTGTGCGTTGCAATTCGGCGGGCCATCTGATGATTGACTCTTCTTAGAGAGAGCTGATAGACAAAGGCCTCCTGCAAACTCTTTTTATGGTGAACCGTAATGCCTGGGACTCATGCGATTCCGGTGGTTGGGATCTTGTTTGCGTGTGACAAATTGGTTGAGGATGAGTGCGTCTGCGGGCAAGAAGCAAACGACATTGCTACGGTACGGGTTTAAAAAACCTGATAAGCAGCGAACGCAGCCTGCACAGGATTACCATGTTGAAGGAGACAAGGTATAGAAACTTTTGTTCGGGTTTATGTGGACATTCTTTTGAGAGTGGCGACTGAATATGTGGATTTGAAAATGAGAGTGGGCTGACTGGATCAAGTGGATGATTGATGATTAAATGTGACGAAGTTGTTGTGGTGTGTCAATTGTGATAGGCCTGACAGACATGTCGCTGTTCGTTTCCCGTGTGCGTGTCCTGTGTGTGTCTGGATGGTTCGTGAACTCTGTAAATGTATATACTGCTTTTGATGTTTGAAGGCTGAGAAGATTCAACCATACATTGCCTGTGCAGGCTTCAGAACCCATGGACTATTGTATGGACGATCCCACCGAGAGAGAAACGCCGTCTGGTAAAATGAATGATGCGAAGGAGGGCGGGTCTTCGGTGGCGGCGTATGATGCGCACTCACACTCGAATGTTGAGGGCGGTGGGTGGAGTGAAAGCCAGCTCGACGATGGCACGGCTGCGCTGGGCATTGGCGACAGCGACGCCATTGACGAAGATATTGATGCCCCCTATGTGCTCAGCCAGGGCGCGGGCGCAGGTGTGAAGCACACGCTGCCGCAATTCACGGCCGACACGACGTTTCCGCCCGTGGAGCGATCACGCGCACACGCTGTCTTGTTTGACACGGCTGACATTCGGGGATTTCCCACAGATCCGCCACCACGACCACCGCGACCTTCCCCGCCGACATTTGCCGATAAGTGGGACGCGGACTTTGTTCGCATGCCATGCAGTGGCAATAATACGATTGCGCTTGAAGATGACGATAGCCTGTCGCGGTCGACCCACAAGATTAAGCGGCGGTGGGATGTCATCTGGTCTGAGCTGTCTGCCCGCTTCTCCACGACGTATGATTTGGAGATTGCGATTCTACGCTACAATCCAACACACGCGAAACAGTGGAATTTTGGCGCGCTCCACTACTTTGTGAACTTTATGTGTGAAGACGCAGAGCGTCAAATGTATATGGAGGAGGTTCTACCGGCAATAGTTCAGCTTGCTCTGCGTCTTCCTGAGATATGCACGGCTCCGATTCCACTCCTTCGGCGGGAGACCGCGGGTGCTGTCACGATGACACAGCTGCAGGCGGCGTGCATTGTGGCGAATGCGTTTCTGTGTACCTTTCCCCGTCGCAACAGCCACAACCGCCGGTCGGAATTTGCGTCATACCCACCCATCAACTTCATCGGCATGTTTTCCTCTGAATCGGCCCGCTTACCGCGAACCCTTCACGGTGACGAGGTGCACTGCTCCACAAAGACGGCGGGCAAATTTCGATGCATATTCAACTATTTCCGCCGCGTGACGGCATCCCCGCCGGTTGGAACCATCACTTTTTACCGACGGTGGGCGCGCAAGGGCGAGAACTGGAGCGCTTCTCGAGAACCGCTGACAGATCTAGAGGTGCGCAGTGTTGGGACAATTGAGGATGACGGTGATGGGCTTCTGCAGGCAGACTTTGCGAATAAGTTTCTTGGGGGAGGCGCGCTGTCTAAGGGATGCGTCCAAGAGGAAATCCGGTTCATGATATGCCCCGAACTGATTGCCGGCATGCTCATCTGCGAGGAGTTGGGCCCTCTCGAGTGCATTGTGGTCGTCGGGGCTGAGCGGTACTCCAACTACGCGGGCTACGCGAGCACTTTTGAGTTTGCGGGAAGCCATGCCGACATAACAGACCGGTGGGTTGCGCGTGGTCTTTCTTGCGCTGTGTATATTGTGCTTTGATTTGCATAGAGTGGCTGCGCACGAGAGTGCGTTTTGGTTTCGGGCGAACCCGCTGTTCTTTGGTTGACATGACTCAGCCGGTGTTTTCAGTCAGTGTGGGCAGATGGCCCGTGTGTGATGTGGATGTGTGTGGGATAGAGCGTTGAATATGAATTCTTGTGGCTTTGCCTCTGCTCGACAGGGACGTCTTTGGCCGCCGCATGACATCGATCGTGGCGATTGATGCGCTAGTCTTCCGGGAGCACGCGTCCCAGTTTGGCAAGCAGCAGGTCGACAGGGAGCTGAACAAGGCGCGCGTTGGGTTTACGCGGGACGACCCTGACGGAACGCCCGAGGGTGTCGCCACTGGTGAGTCTGGACTGTTGCCAACACTGCACCTCCACCAAACACATTACGATAGTGCCCTGACACCCTTGTGTTTTTCTTGTTTATTGTGTGTGACAGGCAATTGGGGATGCGGTGCCTTTGGTGGCGACCGCCAACTCAAGGCCATCATTCAACTATTGGCCGCGTCCGTCGCCCGGCGGCCGATGCTGTACTTTACTTTTGGAGACGAGGTGCTCGCCCGAGAGTTATCCACACTTCACACCTCCTTGAGAGCAAAAGGGTGCAATGTTGGTGGGTGTGATGCAGTGGTGGAACATGTGTGTGTGGTGAAACGTGTGTGTGTATGTGTTGTTTGTGTCTATGTACGTGACTAATTTTGTGTGTGTTTGTGCGTGTGTGTGCGTGTGTGTGATGACACTCGGGTGCAAATTTTTCACACCCGACTTCTTCGTTTTTGCGCAGGGAGCGTCTATCGCGCGATTGACGTTTACGGCAGTATGGGACGTTCCAGATCCAGCACGAATTGCGGGCTGTTCAAGCACCTTGACGACTGCCTGTGAAATGAAGAGTGGGCACGATGCAATCGCGAAGTGTATCAGGTCCGAGTGAACGAAAACTGCAGACCAAACAACCGTATCCGCTGCATGGAAGGAGCTACCAAGCAACCATAAGAACCAAGAGACAAATTTTAGCGTGCGTGGGAAATTGTATTGACAAGGCTGCATTGCTGCAGCAGCAGCACGCAGCATTCATCGCCCGTTAGTCGCACTCCTGACGTATTGGGCAACCGCCGTGTGGGATGCCATATATGGGTAGATTGCACCTTATCTTTCTGCATTAGGGCTCCATCGTCCCGCCCGCAGGTGGGTGTGTGGGCGTAATCTCACAGTTGTCGAGTGGGATTTGTAATAATATTGTAATATTCGCACCGCCATGCGGAGCCAGTCAACAATATCGCGGATTATTTTTCTGTATGAAAATGTATTTACCGCAAATTTATTCGATCCCTTATTTAACGGAGGCTGCCATTGGTGGGTAATCACCGCTTGTGCTCTTCCACACTCTCGCACAGCCGACGCGCCAATCCGTCGTTCCACATGTTCGGCGGCTTTTTTTTTGCATTTTGCGCTCACACACACACCATCTCCTTTTCACATTGTTGTGCGAAATTTTCTGTGGCTGATTCTCTCCATCAGTGGCATGTTTGTCGCCGCCCTGGCCCAGTCCGGCAAGGCACGGTGCAGGTCGCGGATGGCCGTCCGGGCGCTCCTCAAACACACCCCATCTGATTCCACCTGCCGAAATCAAAAGTTCATCCGCATGCATTTAACAGCAGGAAAGGTCATGAACCCACGTAGTACCGCGAGCATCGTACCGGTTTGAATGAGTGTGAGCCTACGCTACACTGGCACCGTTACTAAGCCGTAGGCCGGCCGGACCCTGAGCAGAAAAACTGTCCAGTACACGGAGGTCGACAATTTGAGTTCTCAGGAGCACTTCTGAACCCCCCAGCAGTCGGTCAACAAGAAGGGCTGAGAGCGCGCCGTGCGACTGCCTGACTGTGCGGCTGACGTAACGCGGCAGTGCCTCCCGAGTGGGCATCACGGGCGGTGAAAGCCTCTGCGGCGCAATAATGGGGTCTGTCGGCGACTACGAGACCGACCTATACTCTGAGTCGGTCGGCAGCTTTGAGAACCGCCAAAACTACAAGAAGTCAAAGCGCAGCATCGTTACGTGGATCAAGAACGGCCTGTTTGGTGTGTTGTTTACCACTGTCAAGGACAGTTCGGTTCCGGCACTCGTCGCCATAATTGAGATTGTCGTCGACGCATTCCAGGTGCTCGCGTTTCCCTTTTCGCACCGCTTCAACTTTCCCTGGAACCATGAAGCAACGGAATGGTTTGCGCGCTTGTGCAGCATTTTTGTACCGGAGGTCTACGTGGTCGGGCGTGACGGGTGGTTTCTCGCGGGCCTCGCACTCGTGGTGGCCATGCTGGCGGACGTGATCTTCGTCGGATACAGCTTCAGCCGAAAGTCATACAGGATGATGTGGACCATTAAATTGCTTCGTGCATTCGGAGGCCTCTTCAGCACAATTCTGTTCATTCCGCTGCTGGGTCTGCTTACGGTATGTCATGTTCAGTAATACCCTTCTAATCATGGCCGTGGTGCATCAGATGACACGTGTTAGTTGTACCACCGACCTACTACGCCGGTCAGTCGTTGTTGTTGGTTCGTCCGCGCATGGCACGATACTATTGGAACTCAATTGACAGCTATGGTCACCTGCAATGATAGTCTGGCTGGAATTGCTGACCGCTGACCGGCCCTTGGATCGCTGCATCTGTGTGACATGGCAGGGCAAGCTGTCCTGTGACGGCATTTCGGACTGCGCCGAGGGCATCGACCTCATGTACAAGATACTTTCCGTAATAGTTTCGCTGCTCTTCATTTTTCTCGCGCTCTGCACGGCAGCAACTCTGTACGACCAGGTTAGTTCACGTGACTGTTACACCAACGTCTCTCGCCCTTGCTGTCGATGTTCTCATCGTACCGGCTGTTAGCTATCACTGTTAATGCATGCGCGTGTGTGCGTGCTACTATGTGCGGCGTCACTGAATTCACAAACGGAAGATGCTGAACAGCCGAAAGCTCAATGTTGAGCCGTGAGTGGCCTGCTCAATATTCACAGAAACGCCATTTGGATGGTCTGATTGCATTCTTTTCACCGCCACTGACATCCCAACAACCACTTTACCTTTCATCAATTTCCAATTGTCATTGCGATTACTATGGTGTGTACTGTAGGATCCGAAGGGTCGCGACGTCCTTGCGCGCCCCCACGCCCGTCTGGATCTCTTCTATCTGCTCGTGCGAACAGTCCTAACAATCATGCAGAACACAGTCCCGGTGACAACAGCCGGCTCCTGGGTGTTCATCGCCACAATGGTCATCGGGAGCCTTGCGTCGGCCTTCCTTCACACTTGGTGGGCGTCACATTAGTGTTCATGTATTTAAATCGTAATCAGTATAGCATTCTGCCATTCTGTGATGCGGCAACAGACGACCCGAGTACTCACAGAAGTGAGAGCGATGTGTGTGACTTGACCACTGTCGCAAGCATTGACAGCCACTCATACTGCTGCTCAGTTGATACGTGTCCGCTAATGATAAGGATGCGCCGCTTGTGATGTGTATTATGTATCATATTTGATGGGCAATGACAGCCGAGTGGATGGTCACAGCACTGTGGTGTGCGTGTCATCCAATGTCTGCATTCATTTGGTCCCTGGTGCCCATCAGCAGAGTAACAGTGGAACAGCCCACTCACTGCATCTTCACTGTTGTTTGATTCGTGCATAATACCAATACAGGTACATACCGTACTATCGCTTCGGGTATTCAATGCTACGGAATGCGTCGCAGTGGCTGTTCGCCTCTGGCTGTCTCTGCGCCGTGCTCGCTATGGTCCGCAACAATCCCAATCAAAGCGAGGCATCGCTACTCTTCTTCCTCTCATCGCCCCTGGTCCTCGCACTCAGTATGTTCACAATTTCTGCGCGCCGCAGGGCACTGTTGGCGAAGAAGATTCGCATGTGTCGCGATCCATACGAGGTTGAACTGCGCATTCGCTTTGCGCTGGAGAATGAGAATATGCTGTTTGCTGTTGAGGAAGAGTACGACATTGACGCGGAGCTGAACGAAGCACAGGCCGCCGCGCGACTGGCCACTCTCCGCTCGATCAACGCAATGTACGCCGAGGCCGTGAAGCGCCGGCCCAAGTCGTCGCTCCTGCACGTGTTCTGGGCGCACTATTACCTGCTGCACCTGAACAACTCGAATATGGCCCTCGCAGAACTCGCAAACGCCGAGGACCTGAGCCCTCCCCTTGACGAGCAGTTTCTCATCTACCGGCGGCAGGCGCTGCTGAGCGAGGCGGCGTCGCAGTCGGGAGGCCAGAGCGGCGTGGATGTCATTGCATACGTTCAATACCAGAAGCACCTCGCGGACTCTGAGAAGTTTGATCGGAGGGTCGCTGGCAGCCGCGCCGCATTGTGAGTGGAACCTTTGAATGACGGGGACTGACATTGTGGCTGTGGCAGACTGTGTATTGTGTGCGGATTGAGGCAGCCTTAATTGTTGACTGCGCTGTCGCACTGCCGATGCAGCCACGCATTTTCCCATCTGTTCTTGTCATTCTCTACGGTATTCTGTTATACTGGCGTCTTCAATGACTCCGCGTGGATTGAATGCATTCTTAATCTGCCCACTGTGTGAGTGTGTGTGTGCAGCTGGACCGAGCTCGGGCGTGCGAATCCAGGTATGCAGAAGCTACACTATCTCGGCGAGCTAATCAGCCTCAATTTGTCGCGCGCAATGGCAAGCTACGAAAGCCTTGTCAAACTCGCCCCGGAATCACCCCAAGTGTTGAGAATGTACGTCGTTGGCACGTGTTCATGGATTGCGCGATGACATCGGCGTGCCTCCTCTTTCAACTTCTTTGTTCCTTTGGAAAATCATTAAGTCATTCGTGACCGTGACTGTGTTGTCATGCATTACTCCATACCCAGGTATGCGTCCTTTCTCATTGATATCATGAACGAGGTCTCGCAAGGGGAGGAACTCGTTGCGCGCGCCGAGGGCATTGAGGATGCCCGCAGTAAAAACGCCGCCCAAAGCGACGACTGCGACGTGGCGTTTGATGACAGCAACGCGACTGTGACGATATCCGGTGCGCGAGGGAAGGAGGGGATCGTGCTTGACGTCAACATGGCCGGGTGTCGCCTGTTTGGATACCGCCGGCATGACATGATCGGCAAGAATGTGAACATGCTGATTCCCTCGCCAATCGCCAAGAATCACAACCGCATTGTTGCAAAGTGAGTGTGGCCTTCGTGCGATCTAACTTGCGGAAGTGAGTCTGTCCCCCCTGTCTTGTTCTCTCGCTTTATCTTCTCGCTCACTTGTCTGTTCTCCCCTCAAATCGAGCCCTTACATATCTTCGTACAGTGTGCTGTGATAATGTGCGTTCCGCTGAACCGTGGTCTTTACTAAAGCGTGCATTTTTTCTGTTCTGTTTCCCGGTCCCGTGACGACTGGGCTTTTTCCACCCGGTAGCTATCTGGCGAGCGGCTACGGCTCCATGTTGGATCGCAAGCGAAAGATTGTCTGCATACATGCCAATGGCTACATTGTGCCGGCAAACATCGTGATTCGCCAGGTAAGCAATCGTGCTGATGTGCGCCCATGACAACCGGCGATGCACCCATGACAACCGTCACACCCGTCGCTCGTCCATTCAACGTGTGTGGGGTCTATCACAGACGTGTCAAGCCTCACTTCTCACGTCATTTTGTTTTCCCCATGCAATTGCAGGCCATCGACACGCAGGGATCGACGTGCTTCATTGGCGTGCTGCGTGCAATTGTATCGCAGGAACATTTCCTTGTGCTCGATCGCAACGGAATGCTGCTGTCGTGCACCGCGGGCGTCACTTCTCTCTTTGACACGACCATCGAAAGCATCAACGAGGATGAGGTCCACGTCACCTCGATCATTCCCGAGTATCCGAGCATTGCGGACGTCGCTCTCGCCGCCACAAAGGGGTCTGCCAAGCCGCCAGTCCTCCACCAGACCTGCGGGGCGTCGCAGTCGCTTCACTCGCTTACAATTTCGTGCATTCGCATGGAATCATGCGGTGAATTTATTGACATTGTCTCCATTTCCGCAGTGTCAGATGACGGGGATGGGGGGTCTCCGCGGCCGCGGTTTGAAAGCGACAGTTACCTCCCGAGCCACGTGTCTGACGATCTTCCACACCTCGAGCAGCAGCCGGCGCACCCACTGCGCCCCATCCCCGGCCACAGCCAGCCGCAGACGGCTCTGCAGCTCAAGATGGCGGAGTGCCACCGCACAGGGGAGAGCGGGGCGCCTGCGGTCGCTGTCGGGCGGGCGGGCGCACGCACCGGCGGCATCCTTCATCCGTACATACCCAAATCCGAGTCTCACGGGGGATCCATGTCGGTCGATGGCGGATTGTATGGAATGGCTCACTACGACACGAAGGGGGAGGAGGACGAGCACGCTCCACCACACCACGGAATCGGGATGCGGTCACGTGCATCGGTGCGCTTCGGGTCTGTGGAAGTGTCGCACGAGCCGCTCCAGCCAAGCACCAGCGCCATTCAGCTGAGCGAGGTGCGGCATTGTGTGCTCCTTGAGTGCGTGTCATATTGTGCACCCGCACCAACCTTACCGCCACTCATTATCAATGCACACCTGTGGCACAATTGCCCGCATACTCACACATACACACAATCACGCAAACACGCGCCGTCCGTTGTCAACAACAGGTCGAAATGGAGGAGGTCAACTCTCGCCACGGGCATGAGATGCACGATGGAATCTTGCAGGATGCAAATGGCGGCGACGTCGCAAAGGACGGGAAGAAAAAGCGGAAGTCTGGCGGTGGCAGCATTGCAAGCTCAGGCGGCACCGATAACTCTGCACGCCAGCGCACGCGCACGATCATTGAGGACAAGAACAGCCGCTCTGCCGCAGAGACCCTGCGCATCAAATGGGGCTCTCTGTTTGCCGTCGCCATTGTGATTGGCCTGGCCATCGCGTCCATCATTGTGCTCCGGAGCGCCGCGTCGCAGTACACGGACGCCATCGTGTGCGTTAGTGAGGGTGGCACGCGCCGCCTGGACACAGTCACCGTTGCCCGCGACGTGCGCACCCTCGTCCTCGCTGCGGCGAATGTGAGTGTCGATGGTCCCTGGTGGTCCACTGTGATCCGTGTGTTTAACTTAGCGTGGTGGTACAGGGTGTTGTTGTGATAACGTGTAGCTGCGTTGACGTGATGAAGTGTTTATGGCACAACACTCATCAATTCAAATTTGTTCGATTAATCAGGGCAGACAGCACCTACTAATGTTGAGTCTGTCTCCGCCGCAAACGAAACAATTGCAGATGTCCGTTGATGTGCAGATCTCCGCCCTTCAAGAGGAGCTGTTTTCGAGCGCAGCGCGACTCAAAGAGCATCAGGCCAAGCTGTTCACGGGAGGACTTTGCCTGACAAGCGAGCTTGAAAGCACGTACCTCACAAAGACAGTGCCCATAGTGATCATCGGTGCATCGAGGGTGCAGATGATGAATTTGTGGGAGGCTGTGCAGCTCTACGTCTCAAAGGCTATGCAGGTGCGCAATCTGATGCCATTCTCGCGCGTGGTGTTCGTCACTCTCACTGTCCTCTTCGCTCGCGTCCTTCCGGTGTGACATTGCCAGTCTCCCATTCGTCATGTGCGTGCGTGTGTGTGTGCATTCCTTTGTTCCCCTTTTTCTGACCGCAACACAATTGGCCTCCGCTTTGACCCACCATGACCAAACATGCAGATTGCCGCACATGACCCGAGCACTGTCTCAATTGATGATGAGGCCGTTCAGTTTGTGCTCCAGAATGGGCCATACAGCCTTCTTGACGCGATTGAGCTGTCGTGCAACCAGTACGAGGCGGAGGTGTCTAAGAAGGCCGACACCCTGAAGACGCGGACTGTGATTCTCTCTGCGGTACCGCTGTCCTGCCTCGTAGTCATCTTCATTGTCATTATTTGCCCCGCACTTCTGCGTCTCGAGAAGCGCAAGGCGGTGCTCATGGGCATATTCCTCGCAATCCCCCGTCGCGTCGTGCGCACTCTGATGGACAAGGACCGCATGCGCCTTGAATCAATGCTCGCGAGAGAGGATTTTGCGAACGAGATTCTGTTTGACGAGGACAACGCCCCACCACCCGGCGCCGACAATGGACAGCGCAAGACCGAGGGCGACGACTCCTCCTTGGCTAGTGGCTCGACGACGGCGGTGCCGGGTGGACCGCCCCGCCCCGTCATGCGCCAAGCTCATAGGAAGGAGCCCTGGATCACCCACGCCTCGCGGTCGCTGAGGGCGCAGCGGGGGGTGCTTTTGCGCCTGTCGGTGCTCGTGGTCGCGTGTGCCTCGTATTACATAGCGTTGCTGGTCGTCGGCGAAAACCTTGTGGCGGACGTCGGGGCGTCGGGCGATGAGGTCAATTGGTCGGACCGCCGCAGCTCTGTTGCGCGGCTTGTCTTTTACCACACGCGCGAGTCGGTGGTTGCGAACACGACGGCGGGGTCCCTGGCGAGTGCATCGAGGGCACTGGCGCACACGACTGCGCTCATGGGCATTGACGACGGACTGCTCTACGGCAGCGCAGCAATGAGCGTTCCTGCGTCTGCGCGGCGAAGGCCCATCAGCAATCTCATGTTTGGGGACAGCTGTCAATATGTGCCGGCGGTGCCACCGGGCTATCCCGAGTGCGCATTGTTCAACGAGGGCATCATGACGCTGGGCCTCCATCCCGCGCTGTTCGAGTACTGCGAGAAGGCGGCGCAGATTTCGTCGGTGGCGGCCAACACGACGCGCCCACTGTCCTTTGCGGCGATGCGGGAGCTCGTCAGGACGTCACCTGGCCTCATGTTTGTGCGCATGATGGACTGGGCATACTTGCAGGGGCCCCTCCAAGCCGCAACAGCGTTGTACGAGACCAATGGCAGCAGCAAAGTGTCGACATTCCAGAGCTTTGTGCTGGTCATTTCGCTTGTGGAGATATTCGCCGTCGCCCTGTTGTGGCTGCTTGTTTTCCGGCCAATGACAGCGCGCATCGAGGGCCAGATACGCAACAGCCGCCTGATGGTCCTCATGGTGCCCCAGGACGAGGCGCCCATGCTCACGTCCAGCATCCGCAGCTTCCTGAAAGTATGGTAGTGGCTGCCGTCGTCGCGGGACGGTACCCCTGAATTCCCGAATCCCGAGTGCTATTTATGTCTGATAGCTATGATATTTGCGCGCGCGCGCCTGTCACACGCGCAAATTCGGTGACTCGAGCACGCGCGGGCAGTGGTGACCTCCTTGCGTGCAAAGTGCGGCCCCACTGAGGCTGACATGCGTTGTGCCATGTCACGGCCGCAGTCACTCCACACACATTAACACAGCACATGCACACAGTCGCAACGCGCAATTATATCTGGCATCCTGTTCTGTGTCGACTATTGCACATATTTCGCGTGCATGCAAATCCGGTATTAACTATCAAATGGGGTGTGTAATAAATAACAGCACCAGCTTGATATCATGTCCGTGGCTTCTTCGCTATATGCACAACATCCTCCACGTCAGACTCGTCTGAGTCCATATCATCGTCCTTGCTGGCAGCCACGTGCCCTGCGCGCAATTGTCGCCAATGGCATTCAGAGTGACAAATTTCATCCACTTGATCCACAAGTGCCACGGGAATACATGAACCTCTTACTCGAAAGAAAACAAAATTATGGACTGCACATATAAAGCTCATGTGCTTTGGAAGCAATATAGTTCCTACACCATGCGGAATGCGCTCACATATTCACTCACAGACACACACATGCACACACAAACACACACACACACACACACACACACACACACAAACACACGCACACGCACGCACACACACACACACACACACACACACATACACACATACATACCTCCCTTGGCATTGCCAACAGAAGCACGCTGCTCCTCAATGACCACAGTAAGATCTCTTCCGCTGGTCTCCCTCAGACGCGTAATGTTTTCAGCGAGTGATGCAAGACCTGTCACCTGCACGCACGCACGCACAATCTGCCATCAGTGACTTTCTACAATGCACAAGCGCATCCTAAAAGGTGTGCAGTGTGAGTCCCACCTCATAGGAATAAGTTGACTTGACAACGCCGCCGTGTGAATACGAAGCCGTTAGTGTGTGGCATATAGGTTCGGCCATGTTCATGCCACGCACCCGCCACACCACCCCTGCACTGACGTGAGTTTCCAAATAGTGTCAAAGGGACAAAAACAAGCAAGGATCTTCAGAGACCGCTATGAACGCGGCATTGAGAGTGGGGAGAGGGCGCACGGACAGAAGCTCCAGCAATATGCTCAGCGCCAATGTAGATATTGCGTTTAGTATCAGTCACAGAAGAGTGGTATGGAAGATGAGCGAGGGAATGCTGTGGCTAAATAAGGTCATACATTTCCCCTGAGTCTATTTCAGGTAACATCAACACAATTTGCACATGACTGGTTGTTTGCGTTGCGTGCAATCAGAGTAAGCGAAGTGCGGCCTCCTCATTCACTCAGCTCAACACAAGTGCATCAGTGCATCTCACAATCTTACTCAAAGTTCCCCTACTCATTGAAGCGGACGCGGCTGAGATTGAGTGGGGTCTACTGGTGTGCACAAGACTTGAGGTCTTTGTTCGCTTGTCTTTGATTGACTTTGAGCACAGCCTCACTCGCACTGTATGTGCGTTGCCCGCACATAGACCCGCTGCAGCCGAGCGCAGGCAGCTATTGTGTGTCTGCGTTACTTGTGTTGTGCGTGTTGTGTGTGTGGAGAATGACGGAGGAATGGATGCAGACGCGCGACTGGCTTGTTGCGGCGGGCGCGCTTCCCGCAGACGCTGAGGCGGCGCAACCAGACGCCACCGTCGTGCAGTTTGCCTTTGCCCTTCAGGATGGCTTTGTGCTGGGGACTCTGCTCAATCGGCTTGTTGCGGGAGCCATAGCCACACTACACGAGGCACCCACACTCCAGGTGCGTGGGAAGGAATGAACGTGCGCAGACTGCATGCTCTGCTTCTGTTGTGATGCTCGCTCTGTGATGTAGGCGCTGATCCCACCCTCTTTGGTCCCCATGCACGCAGTTTCTGTGTTACGAGAACATCACCAACTTTGTGGAGGGATGTACGAAACACTTGGGAGTGAAGCAAACAGACCTTTTTGAACCCGATGAATTATTTTACGCAACAAACTTTGAGAAGGTTGGTGTGCGCTCACCATTTGCACCCTTGAAGGTGTCACTTATTGCATCATTGGCTGCAGTCACTGTCAAACCACAACACAGACTCTCTCTCTCTCTCTCTCTTGTGGAGTCCATGGGCACAGCGCCTAAAACACTGAATTGAATCCTACATCTCTCGCTCTCTCTCTCTCTCTCTTGTTCCTACATGTCTGTGTGTGTGTGTGTGTGTGTTGTTGTGTCTGTGTGTGTGTTGGACTTTTGTAGTTGATGGACTTATGCCCAAGGCGTTTTGAGTACTGAGGTCTCTGCTGGAGTCGATGGGTGTCACACTTTTGAGCTTTTCTGCTTCTGGGGCAACTCTGTTGTGGTGGCACTAATTTCGTGTCTGCCATTGCGCAGGTGCTGATTGCATTGTGGCGCGTGTCCGAGTCGAAGCCCGCCATATCCTTTGGCCTGCCGCCCATAGTCCACCGTGACGCTAAGGTGCGCGCGGCGGTCGCGGAGGAGGAGAGTCTCTACGGGAACCTCTCTTCGCTCCTGGAACGCTCGCTGTCAGCAAGACAGGACAATTACGCGCACCTCCGCGCCGACGAAGTGTATGGCAATGCCGACGAATTCTACGACAGTGTGGTGAAGATACAGGGAGTTGTGGAGGCCCCGACTCCTGTTCCGCCGGGCGTTGACAAGCGCAGTTTTGTGCTTTCGGAGCTTGTGGACACGGAGCGCAACTACTGCGAAGACCTTCGCCTTTTGTGCGATGTGTTCCAGCCGGCCGTGTCGCGGCTGTCCTTTGTGGCGCCGGAGGATGTTGCCACGCTCTTCAGCAATGTTGGGGAGCTGCGTGACATGCACGTGCAAATGCTCGCTGGAATGGACGCCGCGCTCATGCAGAACGACCGGGTGAGCGCGGTCTTTTTGCAGGCTGCTGACGGCCTCCTCCGCTACGGCCAGTACTGCGCCAACATCCCGGATGCAGTGGCAAAGGTGCACCAGCTGATGGACGACATCAAGTCGCCGTACACGGAGCAACAGCAGCGCGAGTTCAACGCCGCGCATCGAGAGGCAAGGAAAGCGGCGAAGACGGGGTTCGCACTCAACGACCTTGTGAGCGTGCCCATGCAGCGCATCCTCAAGTATCCGCTCTTGCTCAAGGTGCGTGCGTGCGTGCGTTGTACGTGCGTGCCGGAAACCACACCAGTGTGGGGGCCGGTGTGGTTTGTGTGGCCATGCGTGTCACTGGCCCACAGTCCAGCGCCCTCGCTCTGCGCCTATTTTGTTTGCTTTCTTAGCTTCTTGGAATAACTGTTGTTGTGGCATGCACGCACAACTCTACTGCCACTGTTACTATTGCCATCACCACTGCAACTGCTACTATTGCCATCACCACTGCAACTGTAAAACAGCTGCTCCCATTGGCCCTGTGTCGTAGTCTCCCTACTCCTCTCATTTTGACCGCCTATCTTTACAGGAGCTGATCAAGTACACCCCGGTCAAGCATGCGGACTTCCAGGGACTTGCGAATTCGCTGACGGCAATAAAGGATGTTGCAGCTCACATTAACGAGGCCAAGCGCGACCGGGATAATATGCGCATGACGGAGAGCCTTCAGCAGAGGTGCGTGTGAGCTAGTCTGTGTGCACGTGCATGTGTGTATGTGTGCACGTGGAAGTGTGTGGTGCATGTGTGAGTGCGTACGGATATATGTTTTTCGGCTGTGATGATGTGGGTTAAGTGGGCGGGTGGACGACGGGGGAAACCTCGCGTGGCTGTGTCGGAGCGTGATTATGCAACGGCACAGTGATTGCTGCGTGTGGTGAATGTGCTTTCCTAAACCACTTTCATTCTCTTTATTTTATCCTCATCCACATTTTATTGTGTGGACTGTCTCTATGCAACGCTCAGAATTGACGAATATGAGGTGAGCTGTGTGCCTCTGTGGGCTGTGTTGTGGTCAAATGTGTGTGTGTCTGCTGTTCCTCGCATGTCTGTGATTCCGAATGGACTCAGAATGTCCCGTGGCTGTATGGGCACGCTGATCATCCACCACACGTCATATCCGCACTCATTCGACAACCCATAATCGCGCACAGGGACTGCCTCTTTCGTCGTACGGCAAACTTCTGAAAGACGGCGACATGCGTGTGCGTCTCCCGTCGGAGAACAAGGTAAAGCCGCGGTATCTCTTCCTGTTTGAGACGGCATTCCTCGTGTGCCAGCCAAAGGGCAACCGCTATCTGCACAAAGAGACGATTGGGTTTGCCGGCAGCTCGATTGAGGACGTGCCGTATGTGCACGGGGAGGAGGTGCATGCGTGGGCACTGCGCACTCCGCAGGGCGCCTGCTCCCTCTATGCCAAGAACGCCGACGCAAAGGCAAAGTGGATGACCGCCTTCCGCAGCGCCGTCACTTCGAATGTGCCGGACGCGCAGCTGCGGATTGAGGTGACGGGCGATGTTGCCCTTACGCGGCCGCACACGTACAAGCTGACGACCTACACGAAACCGACGTTTTGTTACTTTTGTCATTCGCTGTTGTGGTGAGTTTGTCCCACCTTTTTGGCGCACCGGACGTCTCCATTGCTTTGTTGCGGGTGTTTGAGCTCATTCCTTGTCCGCGAAGTACTTTCTGAGGTGTGCGTGCTCCATGGCACTGTCTGACATCCACGTGGTCGTGTCACTCGTCCTGCAGGGGTATTATTAACCAGGGATTCAAGTGTCAGCGTGAGTTCTAAGTGACCCCGTGGGCGTAGGCTTGTGCATGCGTCTCTCTCTGTGTCAATGCGTGTGTGCGTGTGCGTTTGAGTACCCTGCATCCCTACTTTTTAGCTTCTAAAATGCGACTATTTTGTGTCTTATCCCCTGTAGAGTGTGGCATTGATAGCCACAAGAAATGCATTGCCCTTATAACGGGAAACTGCGGTGATATTGCCGCTCATAAGGGCAGCATTGTGGGTGGGAGCCCTCTGATGCTACGCCAGAACAGCTCACAGCTTCTATCGGACGAAGAGGCTCTCAGAAAAACAATATCCGCAAAGCTCTCGCAGCTTGCCAGCGCCCCCGCTTCCTCGCAGGGCTTGCCTTCGTCGTCGGCGTCGGCGGCCGCGGGACAGCCGACGCTTGGGAGGACATCGTCGGTGGCGCGCCTCGACGAGCCTCCTCTCCCGCCGGGCATTGGTCAGGCGCGCGCATCCGGGGCGCCTGCAGGTGCGGCTGCGGCTATGGCGGGGGATGTGGGCCTTGGTGTGTGCGTGGCGTTGTATGCGTATGATGGGGGGCGGGACGACGAGCTGCGGTTCTTCAAGGGCGACGAGATTGCACTGATGGACAACAAGGATCCCGTGTGGTGGAAGGTGCGTTGTCCGCGTGCGTGCATGGGATGTTTGGGATGCGACCAATGTATGGTAGCTACATTGAATGGCTCGTTTTCGTTTGAGAACAGGTTGCTGACAGACGATTTGTTGTGGTTGGCGCATTCATCTGCGTGTCTATGTATGCTATTATGCGGCGGAATGCAGGGCGAGCTGAGGGGAATTGTTGGGCTCTTTCCATCATCGTACGTGGAGCATATTCGTCCAGAACAAACTGTGCAGTCGCGGTAAGGAGCACAGCCTGGCTCTAATTTTGCATATTATTGCATATTAGTGTGCATTTGTGTGTGCGTGTTGTTGGCGCTTGCTTTTGTCCTGCCTGATCACTCGTGATTTTTGGTTGTGGCTCCTAATATTCGCTGTTTGGTCGACCGGGTGTCGGGTGTTCGCTGTCCAGACGCCCTCTGCCTGTCATTCCCGCCGCGGGTTCTGTGCGTGGTGCCCCACAACCACCCCAAGCGACCCCTGCTATGAATTCTGCGCCCGCCATGCACCACCAGGGGCACCAGGCACGCCACTCACAAGGACCAGCCCACATCGCGCTCGCATCGCATGCCTATCCTTCCCTAAGCAGCAGCGGCTCACACCAACACCAACACCAGCAGCCGCTGCCACAGCCACAGCCACAGCAGCCACAGCCACAGCCACAGCAGCCACAGCCACAGGCGCATGTACCGCCAAGAGGGTCAGTGGCATGCCCCACACTGCCGCCATCCGAGCCCCCATTCACCAATGACGACGAGTACCTAACCCCCGACGATGTGACGCGGCTGCGGGGCTCTGTGGACTGGAAGACGCGCGTGTATTTTCACGGGCGCATTTCTCGTGGAGAGGCCGAGGCACGTCTGTATCCCGAGGGCGTCGGCTGCTTCTTGGTCCGCGAAAGTGAGACGCGCATGGGCGAGTACAGTCTCAGTCTCAGGTGGGCCACGTGACTCGCATTCACCGGGTGTTTACTGGGATGCACCACGCAACTGGCCTGTGGGTGGTGATGACGTGTGATGTTTGCCTGGATCACGTGATGAACGGGAGTCGGATTCGGTTCTGCATTTCGCCCAAGCCACTGACTCTCCCCTCCTTCTTCTCCCTCTCCTCCCTCTCGCCCTCTCGCCCATCCACCCGCGCCCACCGCGCAACAGGAGCACGCAGGCCGTCAAGCACATTCGGATAGGCAATAAGGACGGGTCGTTCTGCCTGGCCGAGACGCGCCTGTTCCCCAGCGTCCCCGACCTCATCGCGTGCTATTGTGCAGAGTCGCTTGCACAGCACTTCAAGGACCTCCACTTTTCGCTGACGGCGCCATGTACTCGCCCGTCCGAGTCCGCGGCGCCATCGCCCGGTGCAACGGCTGTGGGCCGCCCCCGCATGAAGATGGCGCGTGCAGAGTATGCTTTCCACGGCCAAAACCCGGACGAACTCAGCTTTCCCGAGGGCGCAGAGCTCACTGTCATTGAGAAATTCGCCGACGGTTGGTGGCGCGGCGAGATTGGCGGGCGGCGGGGGGTGTTTCCCGGATCGTATGTGTGCGAACTGTGAACGGAGTGTGCGGTGGTCGCTATGTTAAGCCCCTCCGGGGTACTATTGAACTTGTCTCGGCGTGCGCGTGCGTGCGTGCGTGCATGCGTGGTGTGCGAATGAAGGAGCCCTGTACTCTGCAGCAACAATGCTGCCTTTGTTCGCGAGTAGTGACTTTGTATTTTGATCGTTACACCCCCAAAACCACTCACGTGACCCTTCAAGATTTATCCCCGGAGTAAACCTTCGCGGATAAATGCGGATTCGCATTGAGAGTCGAGCAGCCAGCCAGCCACAACAGACTCACAATTTACTGATCTCACAGTCCGTCTCAGCGGATGCTGTCATGTCAAGATAATCAACATCAGTCATAACAAACACAGGCGACAAACTAAGTTGGCGTCACGCAATACATTTGACAATGCGAAAGGTGAATCTGCGTTGATAGCGTAAAGTTTGGGTTGTTTGATATTTCCATTCAGTGGTCATTGCTGGTGTCACGTGCCACAGATCTTGCCCGCACGCCGCTTCCGCGAAAATGGCGGTGCAGCCCTCCGACCGCCGCCTCGTGGTGGTGCCGCGATGGGAGGGCTTTCTCTTCTCGGCGGTGTCACCCATGATTGCCGCCGTCATTACAAACCCATTTGACGTCGCGAAGGTGTGCTGTGCTTTCATCTGCTCTGCCTGTTGTGTTTAGTGTGTGCCTCGCGTGCTTGATGGCGGTGCTGAGGCTTGTTCATTTGCAATCGGCGTTGTATGCAGGTGCGTGTGCAATTGCAAGGTGAACTATCCAAAGGCGGCCAGCGTGTTTACAATGGCAGCATCGACTGCATCCGCAAGACATATCGCCATGAAGGCATCCGTGGCCTCCAGAAGGGCATCACCCCCGCCCTCTTCCGTGAGGGCTCCAAAAATTTCTTCAGACTTGGCCTTTACGACCCTATCATATCGTCGATCCACGACAAGACCAAGGGGCCTGCGCCCGCGTGGAAGCGAATTATTGCTGGGGGGATATCCGGTGCGATGGGTGCGGCCGCGTGCAATCCGTTTGAGATTCTGAAGACGCGGATGCAGTCGCAGGCACACGGGACGATTGCGACCGGGCACCAGTTCAACTACACAAGCCTTCGCAACGGCTTCCAGACGGTACTTGCGACGGAGGGCGTGCGTGGTCTTTACAAGGGCACTACGACAAGCATGGCGCGGAGCACAGTCGCGACGGGCCTCAATTTGCCCGCGTACACGATGATGCGTGAGTTTATTGTGGGCGGGGGCTATGCACGCGACTCGACAGGGGTGGACATGCTTTGCAGCGTGTCGTCTGCCTTCTTTACTGTTCTTGGAAGCAACCCGATCGATGTTGTGCGCACACGGCTTTACAATCAGCCGGTAGACGAGAAGGGGCAGGGTACGTTGTATAAGAACGGCCTTGATGCCATTGTAAAGGTGGCCCGGGCGGAGGGTGTCGGTGCTCTCTACAAGGGCTGGATTAGCCATTTCATGCGGTATGTTGAGCGACGTCTGTCGTGCGCGCTGTGGACCCAATTTGTCTGTGCATGTGTATGCGTGCATGTGCATATGTCGTGTGTGCTTTGCTTATTTGTTGCTATGTTTGTGACGTCCGTGTGAATTCGCCGCATTTGCACCTTGTTTTCCCTGCGGCACGGGGATTTCTGGTATCTGGACGTTGTGGGAATGTTGTGTCGTCCTGTTTTGCTGTCGCATGGCGCTTACCGCCACTGTCTTGGATGCACGTGACATCGGCCGTCCGCGTCGGTTTAAATAGTGCCCATGAAATCACTGGACATGCTCTCATTGCACACTCACTCTCCTCTCTTCACGTGACTCTGTCTCGTCGCACATGCAGTCTGGGTCCGCATTTTGGCCTGTCGCTGAGCATAATGGAGGCCTTCAACCGCGTTGAGCGGCGTCGCATCGGTGAGCGCGACCGCCGCACGGAGCTGCTTGAAATGTTCCAGGCACTTGACAGCGACGGCGATCGGACAATTTCGCGTGCTGAGCTCCTAGCGATGTTTGAGCTTGTCACGCCCCGGACGTCGAGCACAGGGGATGGCGAGTACAGGGCAGCTCTCCAGAAGCAGGTCGACGCCGTCATGGAGCGTGGCGACACAGACCACAACGGCTCGCTTGACTTTGAGGTGAGCGACTGTGCTGCAATCGGCCCGGTGGGGTGTGTATTAATGCAATCTTTATCGCTTTAGAGCTGAAGTGCAAAGGCTTGAAAGCATCGGTGTGGCGAACTGTGGAATGGACGACTGGATTAGGGCAACCAGTAGCCAGTGACCGTGGGTGCACAGGTAGCACCCGCGACACCCACTCCCATCCCACACTTAGTGACTTTGCGAACGCACATTCTGCCCAATGCAGGAGTTTGCTGCTGTCAGCGACCACCTGGCGCGGGAAATGCACCAGTTTGAAATGCGTCGCATCTTCAAGGCGATCGACACTGAAAATACCGGGTTTATTGACGAGGCGCATCTATTCAACGCCATCAAGCGCATGCGACTGCCTATCGCACCCGGCGACAAGTGGGTACCGTGGGCACAACCCGACATGGGTGACTCTGTACATCTGGGCAGACCTCATACTCCCGCAGTCGCACAATGCACATGGCCAGGCACACCTCGTCGCCAATGCTCCGTCTCGCCCTTGCCCAAATTGCACTCCAATCGCATTATGCTAATGTGTCGTCTCGGCCCTTTCTTTCCAATTGCGCTGTGCTATGTCCTGTGTGACTTTTGTGCCTGCCACAGGTATCTATCGCAGGAAGAATACGAGAATAAGCTCCATCGATACACTGAGCGCGCTATCAGTGCGGCGGATACCAACCACGACGGCAAGGTGGACTTCAGCGAGTTCTCGGAAATCCACAAGCAGCTTGACCACATCCGCGCCGATTCGTTTTACAGAAAATGGATGCGATCTGCGGGTGTTCCGTCGACGTAAATCGGATTGGTACTCTCGCTGCTTGTCACTGGATGCGGTTAGTCAGAGCTCCCGGCAGCGCACCTACTGTATTTGGTCGCGTGTGTGTCTGAGCCGTGTGTCTTGAGTGCATTCGTTGGACGTGTACGGTACACTCCCCTGTCCGTGCGTCTCAAAGGATGTCTTGGCGCTATAATACGCCGCTGCTCTTTCTGATTTCTGCTGTCTGCGATTAATCGGTCGTGTTTCACTTCAATTAAACAATATCAACTGAATGTGGTACCCACGGGTCACCACGGTCTGAGCACCTGGCCATGGAGTATGACCGCATTCTGCGTCCACTCAGTGCTTTCGCATGTGTATGCCGCCGGTGATTGGCTGTTAGTGTGATAAGGTGGACTGCTGCCGTGTACCCGATGTCTCGGCTGAGTGGCTGTTTCCAGTCGGGTTTGAGTTCTGTTAGTATGGGGCATTGGGCACGAAGCCGAGTGTACAAATCCGATTGCGACAGTACCAAATCACATCGGAATTTTTCTATTTCTGCAATCTCGGTTGCGCAAGGTAGCCGTCCCAGGATGCGCCAGCGGTCACCGGACTATCCGTATAGTCGCTACTGGTGTACTGTCGATGGCCTGTCATGCGGCGCTACTGCAAACTCTTAGGAATATCGAGCCGACAAAAGGAAATACAAGCCGAGAAAGGGAACGCAACAACGCAGCAAGCCTACATTCAGGTGCTTGTTCACAACAATTGCATGTCGCGTGGACAGTCATTCGCTGCTAAGAAGTGGACTGCAGTAATATTAGACAAGTACAATTCATTGCATAAAGCCGGGGTCTCTTATTCATTGACAGCCCAACACGAGAGACCTTCAGTGCCCACACGCCTTGGGCCTGTGCCCATCGATTCCAGAGTGCAGAACCAACGGCGGTTATTCACCACAGAAAGATACATGATTCAAGATTGACCGACGGACTCAATGTCTCCGACGGACTCAATGTCTTTAGCGCTTGGCTGTACCAGGGACTCCACAATTCATCACAGACGAGAGACAGATACGTACTCAGCTGTTGAAGTCAAGTCCACGGCAGAGTGCACGGTCAGTCAGATACGTCACGTCAGTTACCACACACACACACACACACACACACAGTGTTACACATAGTTTTACACTTGTATGCCAATGGAGATTAAAACATGGCAGAGAGCGACGGCCAGGGAAATCCACAGCAATCCATAATCTGAGGTCGAAAATAAAAAAATAAATAAAAATGCAAGTCGCGATATTGCAACCAACACAGCCTGGTACTAACAGTCCAAGCGTGCCATCCCATCCTGTGGCTCTTGGCCGCCGATTCAAGAGGCCATGCTCGGGTACATCGGACGATGACGTGATGATCGCGCACTGCAGGCACAGCTTCGGTGTGACTGAGGGACGACAGATAGCCGATCACTTCGACTTGTCCGGTTGAGCGCGGCGGCTCAGGGAGACGAGCGGAGTCAACGGAAGACGCCCACCCAATGACACCACAGAGAGACCTTGAGCGCACGCAAGCATTTCGTTGAAAATGGCGCGCCAACCGTCGTCTGACGCGCACCTCCTGCATTGGCAAGTGAGTGTGCGTTGAGAGGGAAGAAATAGAATTATAGGATCCAGGTCAGTGCATTGAACGCTATGCCGATGAAGAAATCCACAACAACACGTCGGACAGAGAGATTTTCAGTACTCATAGGCACAAACCCATCGATTAAACCATAGCACACCCAAGGTTGAATCGCCATGAAGTCGCACGGGCATGCCACACATAAGCACACGGGGACACCCACAGCCTGAGCGTCTCGAGGGCGGCAAGCGCAACATCCGGGGCCATCATCGACGGGCTGAAGGCAGCTTCAATGAACGAGAGAAACTCGGCTGCGTCCTGGTCACGCACCGCCGATGCCTCGCTTGCGGCCACCCAGGCCGACACGCGGTCACAAATGGCCGTCACATGGGTGCACCCGCCAAATGACGCCAGCGGGAACCCCGCGGCAGGGACCGCTACCTGGGTAAGGGCAGCCGCAGCGACCGACTGCATGTTGCCACAACAAGCTGGGCGAAGGGAGCGGTCCGCCCGACCTGTAGTGAAAGCGAGTCTCATCAATATCAATTATGCTGCATTCTCCAATCGCTTATTTGAATCCAAGACCACTCCAGACTCTAAGAGGACCAGAAAATCGCATGCATCAGTACCGCAGACACGCAGCAGCTGAGCGCTCACTTACCGTCCCAATCCTCGCGATCACTGGGATTCGTCTGCTTGTCTGCCACGGGCATGTCCAAGGAGCGACTGCCGTGCGTCCAGCGTGCGTCTTCCAGTGCGGCGGCTTTCATGTGTGACGCTTCCCTCGTTGCACCGCCGCCGCTAACGAGAGCCCGCCGCCGATAGTGCTCATCACGCAGTTCGCCGAGAATGTCAGGCGGAAGGGCATCCGCAACAGTCGGGTCCCAAGCGCCAGGCGACGCAAGCAAGTCACGCGCGTCAAGCGTGCAATTGCCATCCTCGACGAAGGCAAGCCCGCGCACTGCAGAATCAGTGGCGCTCCCACCCATGCCCTCAAATCCACCCCGACACCCAATCCAAACGCCAGCCACTGCTGACGACTCTCCATGGGTCCGGTCAGCGTCGCACAAACCATCCAGCGACATTCCATCAGCGGCTTCCCTTGCAACGGGCGGACTTGCCAGCATGAGATGCGTGCCGTCGTCGGCATATGCACGACGGAGCTCGGATCGTACGTCGTCCGGGAGGCTCTGGTAAACAGCGAGGTCAATCTGGGACGGAGGTGGGAGTGTCTTTTCCCACGCCCCAACTGTGCCGCGGGGCTCGGGCTCAGTTTCGCCGCCCTCCACGGCACGCCCCTTTCCCTTCCGGTCGCCCACTCGGGCACAGGCGGTGCCGTGTGGGGTCACTCGCGCAACAGCATCCGGGGGTACCTCAGTTTGTATAGTTCGTAATTGCAGGTTTCCAGAAGGAGCCGAATGACTCGAGTGGCCCGCGACGGCATTGTTGTCGCCTCGCCTGGAAAGAAGCATGTCCCGCACGCTCACGGGCCCTTTGGTGGCTCCCCGCTCCATCGTGCGCGGGCGACCACTCGCTGGTGCGAGGCGCGTCACGTGGATGCCCATACCACGCACCTTGACTGGCGGCACATCCATCGCACGCAGAAGTGGCGTCAGATGGGCGGCGATTTCGCCCGGGTCTGCCGTAGGGGCGTCGAGGCGCGCCGTGCGGCTGAGAGCATCGCAGGGACCGCATCCCATGTACTTGTGCACGACATTCACGCCTTCCTTTCGCGAGAGCACCTTCAGAGACAGCGTGCTGCCGACCACGTCCAGCTCGCGCATTCGCGTCGACAGCTCGTGCGCCAGTTCGCCTAGAAACCATTCAACCTATGCCAGTCAATCAACGCGGGGAAAAAGATGACAAAGGTGAAATAGCGCGCCAATGAGACTCAAACCAGCGCCGTCGTTATGTGTCCAAGAGTCTCCACCTCTGTTTCAACTTGACAGCAAAAAACAGCAAATTCAGTACTGCATGGCTATTTGCCACACTGCCCGCCAGGTGATGGCACAAAGTCACCACAGCCAACCCACCTTGTTCTGATCGGTGAACCGCACACCCCAACTGATTTCCACGCTGACGCTCTTGCGCTCCCGGGACGACTGCAGGGGGCGGTCATCGATCCCACGGCACGCATCGTGCAGGGTCTTCCCCATTTTGGGGCCAAACTCAGCCTGAAGAGTTTCCACGGCAACAAGCGCGAGATCGGCACACGAGTCGACCCCGATTCCCCTCAGCCGCTTTGCAGCGCTCCATCCCACACCCGGCAGGTCAGATACCTTTGTTGCAGTGGGGGCGTCGGAGAGGGCGGTAAAGAAGGAAAAACGTGCCGTTGAACTCGGGTTGATACGTTTGAATCACCATTTGTAAAAGGAATGCTCGCTGTTCATACAAATGCACACAGTATGCCATGCGCTGTTCATACACATACACACAGTATGCCATGCGCTGTTCATATAAATGCACACATATAAATGCACACAGTATGCCATGCGCTGTTCATACACATGCACACAGTATGCCACGCGCTGTTCATACACATGCACACATTATGCCACAAACTTAGCAAGTTGAAGGGGATGCTCACTGACGTGGACCCAACGGGCCGCAAAATATAAGCGTACCTGCTTTTCCGCAAGAAACGCCATCACTGCGGACGGAGAACCGGCGGCGAGGCGGAGTTGGCCGTTTGGTTTTGCAACACGTGTGCACATTCGTGCAAGAAGCATGTTGGAAGCGATGCCCGCCGACGCTGTGAGTCCGCCAGTGGCTGCTGCAATGTCCCGCCGCAGCGCAGCAATCAGCGACTCTGCCGATTCGCCCGCGGGAATACGCGTCAATTCAATGTAGGCTTCGTCGCAGCTGACGGCCTGGACGGTGCGCGAGCAGCGCAAGACAGCCTCGTAGAATGCCCACGAGGCCCGCTTGTAACGGTCGAAATCATATGGAAGCACGATGAGGCCGGGACATTTGCGCAGACTCTCGCCCACATACGATCCATTGTGGATCCCAAACGACCGCGCGACGTAATTGCACGATGCGATTTCGCTGGTCGAATGCACACCCCCGAGTCCCGCGACGGTCGCCATGTTGCCATCCTTACCGTGCTGTGCATGCTCCTGTGGATTGGCAGTGGCGCCGGCGCGAGTGGAATGGGCCACAGCAACCGGCTTCCCCGCAAGGTCAGGGCGATCGACTAAAGAGCACGAGACAAAGAAGGAGTCCATATCCACATGCACCACAATCCGCTCACCTGGTCGCTCATCCGTCGGAACGGGTGGCGACGGAGGCCGCGATGCCAGCATCTCAGCGGTCCACCGCTTCACCTCCGCGCCCCACGTGGACAGGTAGTGCAGCCGCGATGTGCGGTAGTAGCTGGCCACAAAGTCGCCATCCATTCGCGAGCTGTCGTATGTCTCGGGGCTGCCAGGGAGTTCGACCTCATGGTGCACCGCGTCGTCGTCACGTGCAGGCGCAGTGCGTTTGTAGTAATTCACAATGCCACCAATACCGCCGAGGTGCCCGCGTCCGTCCGACGCACGTGACAAACAGCTCTTGCTCGTGGCGGGAGTGCCATTTTCGCCGATGATTCCAAGTGAGCCAATGGGTTGGACGACGGCGTCACACCGCGCGGGCACGTCGGCGGTGTCGGGGATTGGTGGATCGCAGGCATCGCCACTGGACCGCTCTGCCACTCGCGCCGCCATTTGCGCCGCACATGCATCTTCGTTGCCAAGAGCGCGTTGTTGGGGCTCCTCGTCCGATGATGCGCGCGCGTCCTCCAGCAGGCCAAATGCGCTCGCAGGGGACAGAATGCTGGTGATCTCGCCATCACCCTCCTCATCGTAAAGCACGCCGAACGGCACAGACGCATAATTTGTGGCGGCTGTCGACTCACGATGGTCACTGAAGCGTGACCGAACATGAGCAGCGTCGCCATCCCTATCGGGCGACTCGTCTGTCGCCTTTCCCCCGCCAGTCACGTGCGCATCCACACCGTCGCTATGGTTCCCCTCACAGCCACCGCGCACGCATCCTGGATTCTCACCGACACGCACGGCCTCACTCCCACTGGTACAGGACACGTCGTGCGGGGCCTGGTCTCGCCGCGCGGCAAAGGGAAGGGCCCGCTGCGTGCGAACGCGCGATGCCCCAAGAGCGAACTCGGCCCACGGGAGCTGGCGGCCGGCGCGAATACTCTCAAGCAGCCAGTCCGGGTGCACGACGCGGGCATACCTGCGTTAGGAACCGAGAGCGAGAGAGCGACGGAGGAATCAAGTCAGTGTCTCGGGCAACATGCCCAGAGATGTTGGATTTGAGTCGGCATCTGAACAGGCCATGTCCTTGGCTACGTGAGTCCATGCGAGAAAACGATGGAGTGAGGGAGAGAGATAGAGGGGACAGAGAGGTCGGTCATGTACTTTGGGAGGGACAAACGAGTATGTGTGGGGGACGAAAGAAATACTGCATGCAGCAGACAAGTAAAGCCCGCACAAAGGTGCGAATGGGGCAAGTGCGACACATACGTATTCTGCTTCAGCTTCGTGTCAGGCAGATTCGTTGCAATGACGTGGGTTATGCTGCCTTTGCTCCTATGGTACAGATCGAATTCGCCGCCATGTGCTCGGATGATGCGCTTCAGTTCGTGGGCAGGGGGTGTGGTATGCCCGTCAACATAGATGCGCACGCCCCGGAAAATATCCGACACCTTCTGCAAGCTGGAGGACGATTACAGACATCCAGGCGCATAAGTAACACAGACATATGAGCGTGCTGTAAAGCCGAAGCGAGGGATGCAGGACTCAAGTCAGTGTCTTATGCGCTGCGCCCATTGACTCCACAAGTGAGGGAGAGAAAGAATGTCAGAGTCCCAGCGGACTCAACAGCGCAGCAAATGTGTCTCCTTGAGTCTATCGTGAATTCACGGCAAACACAAAACACAAAATAATCGAGCCATTTCACGGAAAGGGCCCTCAGCGAAAGCGGATGTCTTACGTACTATACCACACACACCACACACACACACTACGCATGCACACCAGTACACATCCCACATGTACATGCGGTTGTGATCAGGGGTGCATCACTCACTCAAACTCTTCACCGTCCGCAAACTGCCCATCCAGCTTCTGTCGCTTGAGTCGCATATATTCCCCAAAGCCGTCCCAGCCAAACCCATCCTCTATCGGCAGTGGCCCGCCGGCCGCGCCGGCCGCGCCGCCCGCAGCACTGTTCTGGCGTGGCCGGATTCCCTTACGCGGGACCGTCACTGCCGAGCGACTGCCGCAGCTCATATCCACATTCGAAATTCACTCAATAAAGAATATGGCATCTTTCAAGGTTTTGGGGGATCACAGACCCATCTGTTTCGGGTGCGTATAGCTTCATTCTTATCAGGCATGAGCTCCCCAAGAAAACCAGTGGAAGGTTTTTTAACCAGTGGAAGTTGAACAATTGTCACGACACTCACTCACTGCATACACTGACACCCCTGATCAGTGAAAACTGACGTCACCACCAGGGTAGTCACGTGAGCACCCCCTGAGACAGTCAATCTACCATTGGATTTTCGGGTTGACCGGACCGCCGTGCAGACAGAAAGTCACACAATTATGATTGCGACGGCTGCCATTGTGACATCGGGTGCACAATTGTCTATTATCGCAGTCCAACCGCCACATCGGGCGCCGTGGTCTTGTGCGGAGGGATAGCATAACGATTGAGTGATCGAACCCAACCGCGTTGACTGACGCATTACATTCAGAAGGGGCGTCTGAAAGGGCGGTCGCGCCCACCAAACCGCAGTTGTCCAGACTCCTTCCTTCCACCATAGCCACCACCTTCACACGTCCGTCGGGCGGTCAGGAGAGGGAGGAGGGATGTAGTTTCAAGTCAGTGTTCTGGGTGCCATGCACATGGACTCCACAAGAGGGAGGGAGGGAGAGAGGGAGGGAGACAACACGGCGCCCGGGTGCGCTCACTGACCAAGTCGCCGCGGCACCCATCCTGGCAAAGTACGCTCCACTTCAAACTCGACTAGAATTCGTCGTCCGTCCAATTCGGCACGGTGAGCATCCTGCGCTCCGCAACAGCATCAGAGTTTCCATTCAATAGACAGCACACCAAGCACACCCATCACAACACGACGAATGCCTTCCACAAATGGCATTGTTCAAAGCCATTACATTCGCAATTTTTACAGCTTTTCGCCACGCCATACAGAATGCATTTGCACACACGCAACACCAGCATGGATGCAAGTTCACATGGAATCAAACGATTCCGTCTTCAAGTTCTGGGCAATTAACTCACCCGATGGGCCTCCTCTGCCCCCCTTTCGGACTCCATCTCAACAAATGCATACGATCGCGCGAGTCCGGTCACTGGACGCAGAGCGAACGAGTGTTGATGAATGAAAGAAAGAAAGAAAGAAAATGGAGTGCGGCTGGCAGCGGGTGGTGGACATTAAAGGGCTCACGAAGCGCATCACTTACCAATGTCACGCACGCGCCGGACAAACCGTACACTGCCATATTGCGCAAAGAAGAGCAAGATGGATTCTGCCGTGCGCAAGTCCAAAGCAGCAGGAATTGAGTACTGGAAATTGTGCTCAACGAGTAGAAGTCACGAAAACAGCCACAAAAACAAATAGCCCACCGTCAGAGGTATCTGCAGCAAGCCGCCCGACAAACAAAGTTTTCCTTGCGTCAGTTGCGATCTTTGGGTCATGCGATGCGTTGTCTGCGGCACAGAAACACCACAAATGAGAGATGTAAACCAACCGACGCACACAAATTCCTCCAACGTCCAAAACCACGACTTCACAAAAAACACACGCCTCATGAGCATACTTGCAAAGACATTATTTTCAATCGAACGTCCTTCTGACTCTCTGTGACACACTGAGTCCCACATGCCCTCCACTCCCAGTTCCAGGCATTGGACTCACAATGTGACCGCATGGCGCGCGCCACACCGCGGTCGTGCGGTGCAGTGTCGGTGCCATCAATGCTCCCCGCCGCAAGGGGCACATAGGCAGCCGCGCCCTGCATGCCCGCAGTATCCTGACGTCCACTTTCTCTTCGCGACATATGAATAATGACTGACACATTGGGATGCATAATTGAATCAATCTGATAAGCACTTCAGTCCTTTTGATGGGGGCAGGGGGTCAGCCTAACCCTAGCCCAGGTCCCCTGCCTTATTAACCCTAACCCCATGGCCATATTTTTCAGTCATTACTAATGCTCATGTGGTCAGTGCCATGCGTTTACTGCCCACGCGCATCACCACCCTCAAACGACACGTGAAACTCCGTGGGTCGCAGCGGTAAGCGTTGACGGTGGAACTCAGACGACCGAGAAATTATTGTGGCGCTCGCGCACTCTCCACATATGCAATCAGCGCGTCGCAGTACTGGGAAGTACGGTGCTTGTGTCGTGCAGGCAGGACATACTCGAGAAGAAGGGAAGGGTGGATGGGCGCCGCCGCCTTCAACACTTCCAGTATTGCTTCCTGCACAGTCACATACACGCCACAGACAGAGAAGGCGAGGTACGTGAGTTCGGCGACACCAAACCAAGGCCGCGTTGCAGCAAACCACATGGCAGTCATCTACCACCTACCTGAATAGTCGCATTGGGATCATCAAGATGGACGAGCAGGCCACGGTACATCAGCTCTAAGTGCGCTCTGTACAGGTCACGATCATAATCGGCGGGAATTCGACGAACAAATGCAGCAAATGTTGCCGCAATACCCGCGCGAATTTCATCGCTGCTGTCGTCCAGCCGCTTAAGCAGTTCGGGATAGAGCTGGTGCAGGCGATCCACTGAAGAGAGAGCACACAAAAGAACCCGCGGTTTTGTTATGAGAAGGACGTCAGCTGGCCTCGCCTTGCAGAGGACTGCAGCGGGAATTGGCAACGGGGCAGCGCGGCACCAAAGCAAACCAGAAATAAGCAATGAGCGAACAGCTGGCAGCACACAGCACTCACCTTCCCAGTCGCTGGCGAGTGCAATCAGCTCGGTTGTCGCGTGGCATGCAGCCCTGCGCGTCGACTGATTATCGTCGTCGAGGGCGGCCACGAGCACAGGCACAAGCCTGTCCGTCGGCACCGACGCAGCCTCGAATGCACCTGCCCGCAAAAGAGCCCACAGCAGCGTAACGGCTGCCGTCCGCACCGCCGCCGCCGTTCGCCCCGCCCGCCAGACGCAGTTCGGCGCAATCGCTGCGTCAAACAGATGCACAGTGTGGGCTCGCAGTGCGCCAGCAGGGTCCAGTGCGGGCGAGTTCTCCAGCACGAGGCGCGAGAACAGCGCAAATAGCCTGCGCGAGCCAGCAGACAGCAGTAGCCACACAGGTTAATGCAAGAGCACACCTCACACACCAGCTTCTGGATAACAGGCACCACAGAAACATGCACAGTGAATCACCATCGCCATATTGGCACTGGCAAATGAGACGCTAAATGCAGTCAGCACAAACCTCACTCGCACGTCAGGGTCACGTGCCGGATCCATTGCCTTTGCCGCCAAGGGGCACACGCGGCTGAGATGGCTAGCTACCGCAGGCCCTGCACACGTGACCACCGTCTCAAACAGAGCCCTTTCAGGCGAGTGCTTTGTCCACACGCCGGAGGTCGCCTCGAGCGCACCAAGCAGCCGATCAAGATATTCCTCATACAGCCCTTGGACGGAACGGCCGCGCGCTGCCGCCAGTGCTTCAATACCGGACGCAGCCTGGGCAAGTCGCAATGGGGCCGACGTGGACAGCACAATGGGTCAGGCACAAACACCACTCTGACGCCCCAAAATAATGAACTCTGCCATCGCACATAAATTTGCGGTCGATTGCATGGTCGCATCGACCCGAATGACAAAACCCAGCACAAATACTCAAAAGGCAGACCCTAGCGGCAAGATGTGGGACATACCTTAAAGGCAATGGTCGGCGTTGTCGCCAGTCCCTGCACGCAAAGAAGTGCTTGAAACACAAGGAATGGCGCCACATCGCCCGTAGCCCCACTTGCAGCGCTCTGAAAGCAGCGCACAATTATGTCCGATGCTGTCGCCGCGACCACCTCCTGGAGGGCCGTGTGCTCCGACCGACACACCTCCGGATCAGCAATCGCCGAGGCAAGCCTGTCGCCGTGCGAAGCCAAGTCTGCACCGCCCAGACCACCGCGCAGGACCGCCCCGAGGACCAAAAGGATATTGGCCTTCATTTGCGGCGACGATGCGAGTCGGAGCTGAGGAAGTAGCACCCCAAGGGAAGCGTCGGGGTCCACAAAGCGCCCGACCACTTCAGAACAAGCGACCGCCTGAAAAGGCAAGAGAGCAAAGGTTTAATAGCGAAAAGCAAGTGAAACACACGCGCACACACACACACACACACACACACATATATATATATATATATATATACTTTCCAAGTCAGTGACGGAATTCCACACGGCAACTGAGAAACATTAGACAACGCAGACACAATTTCCGCGCCCAACCCACTCGCATTGCAACGGCGGGCTCCTCGTCGCCGACCGCCCGGGACAGGGTGGACAGGACGCTCTCCAAGTGCTGCGTGACAAAGGCTTCCGAGTGCAGCAGTAGCTGGTACAACAGTCCAGCAGCGCGTGTGCGAATCGACGGCGTCCACTCGCATACCTCCCGGAGAACGGCCGGGAGTATTTTTCCAACGTTGCGCTGCACAAGCAATCGCAGTCCCAGACGCGGCCTCCCGGGGGCGTTCGCGGACGGGTCGTAGTCGAGACGGTCCTTGACCTCATCCGGGTACTCGGCCTCGTAGAGCGCGCCAGCCGCGTCTGCATTGGCCCTTGCGCACTCGGCAACTTCGGGGGACTCGTCCGAGAGCCCGCTAAAAAGTAGCGGCACAAGGCGCTGCGTGTTCGAGTAGCGGTCTGTCAGCTCGCGCATCCAGCGCCCCACAGAGTCGATGGCAGCCCGGCGTACGCTGGCTGTGTTGTCATTCGTCAGCGCAGCGAGAGACGGCATTAACTCATCCAACGATCCCACTGCTCCATTGAGAATAGTTGCGCAGAGTGCCTGCCGGGGATTGATGGAAATCGGTGGGCAAATTAGTTTAAATATGGAGAATTGGTAATCGCTGATTAGGGCTGGATTCAAGACTGATCAATGTTGGCAAACGCAAGGGCCATCGTGGAACCGCACCTCAATTCCGGCTTGTCTGACGCGAGAATGCGGGTGTGTTATGCATGAGACAAGCGGAGGCACTAACGGCTGGGCCTGGTAGTGGAACTTATCGGGCACGGCCGCTGCCAGGACTACAACGCACTTGCAGCTCGCCTGCATAATGTTAGTGAAGTACACACACGGCGGAAGGAAAAATATGAAAATATCAGCAAGCCAATCATATAAGCACAAATGCCTGATTGTCCGTCGCGCGTAACAGGAATCACGAGGGCGTGGTTTTAGCGATGAGCCACCTTTTTTGCCTCGGGAAAGCGGTCGAATAGCGTGCGCAGCAGCACGTTGTTCACATCCTGCACAAACGGTGCGATGCCGCGACCCGCACGACCAACTAGTGCACACAGAAGGTCGATGGCGGCCAGACGCAGCTCTTCCGCAGGCTCAACAGGTTCAGCCACCGCGAGCCGCGATACAAGCACGGGCAGCACATACGGCAGTGCAGTATCCACAGGATCCAGCCCAAGGACCACGCTGTGAATTCGTTTGGTTAGGGAAATGTTAAACATGGCTGCATGCACATGAAGAAATGGCAAAGAACGCACAGGACAGAGCAGTATATGCAGTAACCAACATGACGCACACAGGATGATGAAAATGATACGCACTCCGACACAGCTCCGATCGCAACCTCCCGACATTTCTCGCCCGGGTCAGCAAACAGGCGCAGCAGGGGCTTGATGACGGACGAGGCAAGCGCCCTGCGGCACGGCTGGGAAGACAGCTCCGCTTGGGCACCCGTGGCCTGCTGCAGCACCACTCGCAACTTCTCCACAGCGCGGCGGCGGGTGTTGCGGTTTTCGTCGGCTAGACAATTGATGTCGCGTTGCGCGGTCTTTGTATACACCGTGTGAAAACATAATTCATAGGTTACAGAAGCAGAAGGAAAAAAGGAGAATGGAAGCATTGTATGTGTATCGCAAGTAGCAGACTGGGGCCGCTGTGCGTTGTTCGCTTTGACATATGTGCGCGCATCAGGTACGCGACGGCCCCATGCACCATCGACATACATTTGTGGTCAACAACACACTTCCACACTCAAGACTCGAGACTCAAGACTCAAGCACAAAGCAAAACGCAAAACGCACCTGCAGCCATGCCGCTACGCGAGCGGCATCGTCCGCAGTGAGCACATCGCCCGATCCCAGACGGAATTCCCCCGTGACATCCATAATCGCAACCAGCCCACGCGTGTTGGGCAAAAGGGTCCCGCGTCTAGTGATAAGCGAAGTGCCAAAATAAGTTCTCAAGAAATACTCGCACCCATGCGCAGAGACACTCTGTACATTTGGTTTGCCTGTCTTTGCGATGTCCGCAGTTTATCAGTGCTTCAGGGCGTGTGTGTGCCCAGTAGTAGTAAAGGTGGAGTGGCATATAATGGAATGTGCGCCGCCATTAGCCGTCACTATGGAATGCGCGATACTACATCGCAGTCATTATTCACGAGATCTCGGAGAAATATACGATCACGTGACGGGAGCCCGTCTGGACGACGAGCACTGCTGCACACGTGAACAGAGGGCAGATTATCGAAATGCAATACTATAAGCAGTGAGTACAGGACAGAAAAAACGATATTATTTACACTAGAATTGATGTTATGTAGGGGCGCATATTCAGTTGTCGGCAGGCGGCGGGTGCAAGTGCGGCACGCGGCACGCAACTTCTTGAAACCTGATTACATTCTGCCGGCAACTGTCGTTCGTCGCGATTTATTCAGTCGCATCGTTGACTGGTTGCTGTTGGTTTCCTTTGGCTGCCGATTCATCTCGAGATGAGACTAATGAAGATAGGCCGGACTAAGCGCTGTGCTGAGGCGAATATTTTTGGGACGGCGTTGCCGGCATTTCAAGAGAGCAAGCACTGATCTCGGATAGTTCGAGCAAATCGAGCATCAAGAGACAGCGTCGTGTAAGCGAGACCTGGCCGAGCGGAATGATAGCTGTTCCCCAGTTCAGTGACGACGATATGGTCCAGGGAAATGACAACCGTGTGCGATGAAAGTGCAACAACTGATTGCATGTTCGAATTCAGACAAGTGATTGCGACTGGACTCGCACCGTGAAATCAACGCTATCTTTATCAGTAACTGTGAAAGATAATTATTGATTATGCCAGGCATAAGCTAAGCACTGACACCTTGTACTGTGCCGACGGCGCAAAGCAGTTGCGACTTCGGCCCGCGCCAGTGCGATACGAGAATGACGGGATGCAGCCTAGGCATTGAACCGGGTACAAACTAAAATGAGAGCTGTGTTGATAACCCGATTCAGTTCATTGTTACAATTTTGGCGCTTTGTCCCAAGGCCTGCTTGCATCAGACGCTATCGACACAACCTGCTGCCACTCAGGGTCTCCGTGTCGTGGGTAGTGAAACAGTGTTGGAGTGTATGCTGCGACTGTCATGGCATGTGTGTGAGCATTGCCAATTTATATTATTCGATAAATGGACACCAATCAAGTTCATAAATAGTTGCACACAGTTAAGAGTGCATGTGCGTATGAGTATTAACATCATCCCTGTGTGGGTGGCTATGCAAGGCTGGGTTCATGAGATGGAGAAGCAGTGTGGTGCAGTAAATAAGAACAGCCCACAACAGTCGTGGGTACTGTAGTAGATGGGGATCTGAATGGATCAGAAGCTGATCCAACATGACACCCCAAAGAGGAGAGGGAGAGGGAAACCAATTAGCAATATAATGCAAAGAATGCTCTCAAAGATTGACTGTGACTACAATATGCTGTGTATGCAGGACTTCAGGAGTTTGACTTTGCACTGTCCATAGCCAATTCTAGACTGAATAACAGTGTCTTAGGCGCGAAATAGCATCCATGAGAGTGCGAATAGAAGAGGGACTAAAAATAGAGAGGCAAGGATGACATGATAGGCCAGAGAACCTTGCTCCGAAGAAAGAGATGTAGGATTCAAGTGTCTTAAGCACTGTGACATGGACTCCAAAATCCAGGCAAAGCGAGAGAAAAAGAATCAGAGACAAAGAAATTCAGAAACAAGTGAAGTGGCAGGCTGCCAGGAGACCTTACATAGAGATCTAGAGGTGAAACGCCACATGGAGAAGTTATACGTCCTTAAAGACACAAAGGGAAGCTTTGAAGGGTGCTCAAACAAGCCTCACTCCACAGACACTAATACAACAGACACATATGAGGGGGTAGACTGAAGTACAGAGAAACAGTACGCAGACACGAGATTATTGACACAATTGGCACAAGGGATACTCTGGGCATGGATGAAGTGGGACCGTGCATCAAAGCAATCGTCCACGGCAATATCCACACGCCTACTGGGCCATACGGTTGGCGGCGGCAGCGGCGGCGACAGAGAAGGCAAGCTTCACAATGTATGAAGGCTCGCCTGAAACGCTCGATACCTGCATGTGGTTGGCAAGGGCAACCGCATCGATTGCTTGCTGCACAGTGCGAAATTCAGCCGTTCCAAAAACCGGCTTGCCCGCCGCTGCCCAGAGAAATGTAAGCGCATGCAAGGTTGTCGGGAATGAGCGAATCTTAATTTCACGATTAAACATACAGTGCGTTTGAAGCCGTCGCTATTTACAGTCCCAACGAATCCAAAGTCTGACCAATTTCAAAATAGGGGGGTAAAGTAAGAACATTTCCCGCACACAAAAGGCTCATAATAAGAACTCACCAGGATCGCTAGCAATCTTAATGAGTACAGGGGCTTCGGCACCCTTGGCAGCAATGGCAGTAGAGAGAATATCAGGCGTGCAGTCAGCGGGGGCGTTGAAGAAGTGCAACACCCGCGTTGGCCTCGTGATTCCTGCAACACAGAAAAATAATGAGTGAGCAACAAAAAATGGAGGCGTCTTGTGTAGGTCCATGTGGCGAGTGTACTTGAGGAGAACGTGTGATAGAGAAGGCGCACAAAAAAGGAGCGACGTATGACGCACTGTTCTTCTGGGCAGACTTCATCGACAGGAAGCGGTTTAGCTGGCTTGTGCTAAAATCGATGATGGCTGGAGTTCCATCGGGCAGCATCTGCACTGCGGTGCCTGCACGTGCATTGGCGCTGATGTAGTCGTGCTTGGACGGCGTCACGGTGATGGGTGCGTCAAATAGAACGGCCCTGCATTGATTCAGAGCGCCCATAAACACAAAAATGGGAGGTTAGCCACATCCCCAGCAGCATAGGCAGGACGACTCTCAAAAATAAATACCAGCATAAGAACCCTCACCTGTCAAGATTCTGAATGATCGCCTCGGCTTGTTGCGTATCGCCCATCTGCACCTTCGCCGTGCCCGCCTTATTCGTGAGGAAGGCAATCTTCATCACATTGCCGTACAGACAAAAGATGTTGAAAAGACGGTCGCAATTGACGCGAGGATCCAGACCGTACACCATCACCACGCTTGTGCCGCCATGGGCACCAGGTGCGCCGCCGTGTTGCTGCCCGTATTGTCCACCAAAAGGAGGAGGCTGCTGCTGCTGTTGCATGAATGGCGCGCCCCCGTACTGAGCGTGGCTTACGTGGGGACCATGCCCTCCGTGCGGCCCCGGATGCTGGCCGGCTCCAAAAGATGATGGGCCGCCGGGTGGACCTGCAAGAAACGATGGCGCAGCTCCTGGATGCGGCAGCGGTTGCGTATAGTCCCGCGAGTTTTCGTCGTGACGGCGGATATTCAGGGTCTCTGACTTAGAGAACTCACACCGAATGGTGCAGCATCTGCAAATAGACGCCACAATAGCGCGCAGGGGATCAATGAAGTGTGACGTAGCCCCCACACAACCTATATTGATGAACAGGTAGAAAGAAGTCCAACACAAAATTATGTATATATGCACAGGGAAAATACACAAACAAACGGACAGCCGTACAAACCCGAATAGCACATTAAGACTCATATCACTGACAAAAGCAGAGCAGAAAGAGATAGCCACGCGAATGAAAACAGACGCCAGACGCCATGCTAATAACCAGACAAACCTGTTGACACCAAACGGCACACCATATTTCTCCTATCCGATGCGTACCCACACAACCACCCACCCACACCCACCCACACCCACACCCACCCACACACACACAAACCAAAGCATATGCGGAGCCGTGGCCATCCACTTCAGACATCTTACCCCGGATATATATCCTGGTTGTTGAGCGCCGCCCGTGCCGCCACAGCCGACTGTACCGATTCAAACTCCACCATAGCCTGGACGCCTGTTTTATGAAAGACCACGATCTTGAGCACTTGCCCGACGCGCGACGCCACAGAGTGAATGACATCCGGGGTGATAGGGTACTGCGGATTCGAGACTGTGAGCAGTAACACCTTGCTGGGTTGCGCACCACCTTCAACGCTGCCGCCTACGCCTCCTACGCCACCACCAAGCGCACTCGGGTTGTTTCGTGTCCGAGCAATCTGCTGACTCTGCGCAACAAGTATTCGTAATGATATCATTGGTATAACGAATCTAACGATTGGAACGAACGAAGCGGCAAAATAGGCTATCGCACACACGAAAGCAGACGAACATATACATCAGCCTATTGATATGTGATGCCACGCCCTTTACCCTTGAAAAATTGACGTAAACAGGCCGCCCAAGGATGTACACCCGGCTCTGCTGACCCGCCGCAATAGCTGCCGAAGCCTGCGCAATAGTCTCGTACTCAACGAGCGCCTGTCGATTCTTTGGCATGACAACAAGATAGCTGTACAGAATAATGGTTACCAGAGTTAAAGCGCATCCAATGGAAGCCAAATTTCTTAACCCACGGCGACAGCACTACTCACGTAATATTACCGTACGGCCCAAATGCGCTTGTTAAGTCGCTACCCTGAGCACCATCCGTAACGGCCCGCACATGGACGACGCGAGACGGAGGGACATCTTGGTTCATTTGGTTGTTGTCCTGCATGCAAAAAGAACACCCAAACAAACAAAAAGCAATATGCCCAAATATGAGTCAGTTATGGAGATATGCCATGAAGAAACGTAAATACCGAACACGTAGCGGGTGTGCAAAAGAAGAGAGCAGTCACTGTTGTACACACCCCTCCTGGTGCGGCTGAGTCGAACCGGGCTCGCTTCGCATCGGGCTGGAAGTTGTCATCGTCGGCCGCGTGTTTACCGCGCGCCGCAGCAAATGCATCATAAGACATTCTTGTCGGTTTGCGTGCGAGTGAGTAAGGGAAGTGGTGTATTCAGTAGTGCTTTTTTTGTGGTCTTGTATTGATTGCCGGTGAGCCCTGATGGTGCCATGTGCTTTCCCCCCGATCGTCACTGAGCCGTTTGTTTTTCCACTATAGCGATCACAATGCCGGAATAATGTTTCGCAACGGCACGGAAAGTGGGTAAATTATCACGTGATCAAGTGCAAGATGGCTCACGACAACTAACGGAAAGTGAACCGCGTCTCAGAAAAGGCGCAGTACATGTGTATTTTGTGTTGCCACAACTTGCTGACCAATGTTCACACTTCTGCTAATGCGCAGAAATCGTTTTTTCAAAGCACACCACAATCGTTTGGTGACTGCCCATTTTAATGATATCGTCATATATTGAATTGCTATCCATTTTTTTCAGGGACTGACATGTAATTTCAGACAAGGCAAGACTGCAAAACAGAGACGTGGAATTAACTGCCGTGCGTCATTGCGTTGGTTGTATCCGACCTGCAGACGATTATGACGTTGATGACGCCGATGGCGATGACGGCCGATGGACGAATGGTCGCGACCGAGTGCTACCGAGTGCTGTCTGCCGACTGTAGGTTTCGGACTAAGTGGCAGGTCTTGTGCCTTACTATTAACTTGAAGTAAAAAGATACACGAATACCACGGTCGATCAATTAAGCCCTGCTGCTAGCTCGCCCCCGGCTTTCATCCATCAGCGAGCCCTTCCCCCTCTCCCCCTCCCC
>CALSCR010001796.1:0-11609 GCA_943704495.1 Pigoraptor chileana
GTCTTCATTGTCTCCAGTCAGTGACTTCCACACACTGACTGTCGAGTTTGACGATCATGACGGAGTTCACGAGAGTGGCGTGTGATTGCCGTGTGAATACCGTGTGAGAGTGCTTTGTCCGTCGTGCCAGTGCTCATCCGAGAGCGCGCAGACCATTCGGTCGGTGCAGAAGGGGATGGAAACAATGCGCCTCCGTCGTTGGCAGTGAGCTGACCGAGTTGATTAAATTCGTTTATGTGTGCGCGAGTCAAGTGCACTAAGTGGACGCACACTATTATGCACGCACAAACGACACTGACTCGGCTGGACTTCACCGTCACAGAGACTACTACTAACACGACGATTCATCGCCCGCTTGTGAGTGCGACACTGATCAAAAACAGTCAGTCACCACTGAAAAATTATTACGACTGTCACTGCGCTTCGACTTCCGTCCGTCAGAAGTCGGACTCGGTGCAATAAATTTTAAAGCGGCGACTGCGAGTGGATTAATGGAACTGCTGTTGACGTCATGTTTATATCCATAATTCCATTCGTTCTGTCACAGTCAATTACGCTTTATGTGCTGTGGTTTATTCCGCCGCAACCATTTCTAATCGTCCAAAGCGGCAGCGGCTGAATCCTGTATGCAATATGAGCGCTCAGCCAGCGGCAAAGTGACCCTTGATAGGCGAAGCCATTAATTCACCGCACCCGACGGCCGACTGAAAAAACGAAGCACTCACCCCTTGCCTTAAATGAGAGAAGAAAACCTGCGCCATCAAACAGACACATCGCTTGCCATATTCACTGCACGGCAGAACTTCGGGCACCAACGCGGGCCAAAGTCCCCTGGACATCCGTGCCGCAATGGGTCGGACTCACTCTCTCGTGACGGTCATTTGGCACACAGTTTGAAACGTGTCTGACTTCGACCCAAACATAGTCCGATTCAATCGGAGATACGGCAGTCACCGAGGTTAAGAGAGCGAAATGCACCGGCACGACAGACCGATGAGATGTGCCATAAAAATACATCACCGTCAGACTCAGTCTGCGCACCTCACCTTGTCTGCGCCGGACTAGCCCATGGACCTTCAAATCTCCCTCCAATTCATTTCCCTTCCCATCGAATTCGCTCCGTTAGGTATAGCCAGTGCAGCGTCTCTGTCAAAAGGAAACATTCCCGCGCTACTGACACGCCCTCGGTCGCTGAGCTCTTGCATTACGCGATTGTAGTGTATGCGGTTGAACATGCGATGCACACGCGTCATATTTGCTTCTGTTGTGGGCGCATATGCATACAGCCACCACGCACGCCAGATGGTCGCGGCGGCCCAACGAAGGCGACTGCGCACAATGTCGAGGGCAATTGTCTCTTCACTGGTCATCTGAGACCACAAAAGGCACTCATCGGTGCCAATGCGCGTCGCGGTGAGCGTAGCCTTGTCAGCTTGCGCGGGTATCATACTGCCGATCTTTTCGCGAAGGTGCGCAGAGCCCGCGGCGAGTGCTGTGGCATGTGCAATCTGACCCCCACGTATACACTCGATAAAGACAGCATCGTGGAACTCGTCGGGCCAGAGGAACACAAACGAGGCGAGTGCGTGCGACGTAACATGCATCTTGAGGGCCTTGATATACCGCATGTGTAACAGTTTGATCGGCTGCGGCTCCTCTGGCCCGCGGCGGGCGTTGGCGTACGCCCAGACGCGTCGTGCGAAATCTGCGCGGCCGGCAACACACGCGCCATACATTGCAGGAATGAGCGTGCGGACAAGCAGCGCATATGGTAAGTGCGAGAGACCCAAGAGACACATTGTCCCGAATCGCCGCTCGTAGCCGTGAAAGGCCGCACACCCAAGGAACTGTGCGACGTCCGTCAGTATGAACGAGACGGAGTGCTGGCCACGCGTTGCGAGGAGTCGGACGTAGCCGGCCGCCGAATACTGCGCGACGTCAACAAAGGCCCTCTGGAGCAGGCCTTCGACATAGTTCGTGTCGGCTGTCTCGTTGCAACTCCAAGCAATGCAGCAAACACACTCTCCGCCAGCCGTGAGGGGATAGGATGGAACGGGCTCGCGGGCGGCGCCAAACATGTACTTTGCTGCGTGGAGTGCGGACATGCCGCGCAAACGTAGCTTGTGCCGTGAAAAGGACATCTGCGACGGTGCGTTGTCATCGTCAAGCTCGGATGCGAATGGCAGCCTCCTGTGCGATGCACGTGACGCTTGAATGTCGGCGAGCACGTGACTGCAAGAGACGACGAGATGACTCTCCTCGAGCAGGTCAGCGATGGGCTCTCGGATTGCGGCTGTTGGTTGTACCATTTCCTTTGTGCTTTCAAGTGAAAAAGGCAAAAGAGACGGCACTGGCAAGCGCATACATACAGTGCGAACAACACGCACACATTGGCACACACATGCACACTGACACACAGCTGACGGCACGCAGCCGTAAGGCGCAGTCTCGGTTGGGCGCTGAGCTGTTGCAGTATTAACTGATAGGCACAAAGGCAAAGAAAGAGGGTAATAAGTGGTCCAGATTATGTTTTGACGCCGCGGTCACGGACTGCCGCCCGTCAGCGGACTGCTCTCTGATGGGTCGCCGGGCTGCCCGGTCTCACTCACGCTGCCGCAGTGCCGGCGACTGTGCCCAGTGCACGTGAGTCGGATGCGCCGCCCTCAGTGCCTGTGCCTGTCAGTGCAGCCCGGCTGATTGGCTGCACGTTGTGAAGAACCAAGCCAATGTTCCTCTCGGCAGGCTTTGTGTTGTAACAGCACGTCAATCAAGTGATTCTACAGACAGTTGCGAAAAGTACATCTCGTTTTTGGAGTGGAAATTCGACTCGGCCGTTTTCAGTTGCCGACTTCTGTCCGTCAAAATTCTGACTACTGACGGCATTGTGTAACTTAGAGTCACGTGATCAGGTACAGTTCGGTGGAAATGGAAATTGTGTGTGTCAGTGTGTGTGCTTGACGCAATTCATTCAATGTGTTCGCCAATGCCTCTTTAAACAGAGATGCTCCTGTGACAATTTTTTTGGGAATCTTTTCTTTAATGCAATATGTTTCTGAGTGGCTGTGTACTGTGTATGTGTGTGTGTGTGTCTGTGCTTCGCAATTCATTCAATGTGTTCGCCAATGCCTCTTTAAATCGAGATGCTCCTGTAACAATCGCCAGCATGGGAAATCAAACGAATGCCGCATGTCAGACGACCGCGGTGCAGTGCAAGTGCATGCCGAATATGCCACAACTGACCACACATAGCGGAACAACCACAACCAATTTACAGCCAGCATATGCACATATACATCCTATGCACAATATACAATACATAAACATTCACACACAAGACATATACAAACAGCCCACTTTACACTATTACTCACGTTGACTTTGTCTTTTCTCCGAAATTAATCGCAATCATCGCAATGATGCTCCCGAGCAAAGCGACGCCGCCGATAGTGAGCATTGCGATCGTCCCTGCCGTTCCAAGAACCGGCTCCTGCTTGCCCTTGTTGGCTTCGCCGACTGGCAAATACCCGGACTCATCGAGCATATACCCAAGTGTCCACCCGAGGTCGCTGGGCCCGACTGTGTTTGTGAAGCGAATTCGGCTCTCTGTTGCGTTGAATCCGTATCCGCGCACAAGGAGAGCATATGCGTACTTTGCCATGAAACACGTGTTGGCGACAGTGGCTTGCGCCATTCCCTCAGGCTTCACCCACTGATTCCACGGCAGACTGCAGAGGGCGTTGGACCGCACGCTCAGCTCACTTGGGCTGACATAGTCGTCGGAGGAGACGTTCAAATAGGCGGCTCCGTAGTAAAACGCAGAAAACGCAACGAATTTTCCGCGAAGGGCGGGCTGCAAGTGCCTTCGATGCCGCACCCGGATGCACAGCCACACTCCGTTTTGTTGATCAGTGCGTCGACAAGAGCGGCACACTGGTCTGCGTCGCCGCTGCCAACAAGAGTCGTGGAGCCATCGAGGGCAACGCGGCTGTATCCGGCAGGAAGACACGGATTTGAAGCAGTTGCAGTTGTCGAGTTCTGAATGCGTGAGTTTGTTGAGAGTTGGGTCGAGTGGTTTGTGTGTGCAAATGTGTGTGTAGTGTGCGTGTGCGGTGGAGTAGGGAAAGATTAGTCTCATGCACTCGCATACACACATCACCCAATAACTTACACCGATAAAACAAATCACACAAAACCACACACACCACACACACCGCACACCATAGACACCACATACACACATACACACACACCAAACACACACGCAAACAATCGTCCGAGTCTCTCACCGTCGTAAGGTTGCCCTCCAAGCGCATGCGTGCCTGATCATTCCCATAGCGGAGATAGCTTACGGCAAAAGTGCGGTACTCGACGCCAAAGAGATTCGCGTCCACGTTATTGGCAGGCTCCACGCCTGTCCTGTTAGCCGGAACGAATGTGATTTGCGTCGATGCGCCACCGAGATCCATCGAACCGAGTGTGCGTTCCTCGTCGGGTGTAATTGTCGAGCGGCGCATGTCCGGACTCTGCATGAAGTTACCCATGAGATAGTTCGTTGTGATCCATCCATAGAGTGCCTCCTCGGTGCCCTTTATTATGCGGCAGCGTCCGTGGGCGGCGTCGAAAGCGGAGGCGGCAAGCTTCCCGCAAACGGCAGACATAAGTGAGTCGGCAAGTGTTGTGTTTGCAAGCGCAACCAGCCGCATTCCGGCTGTCGCGGCAAAGTAGATTGGGGTGGATGCGTGCGCTTCGCGGGGAATAAGGCCCATGGCGCAGTCGAGGAGGGGCTGGAGTGAAGCCGCCGCATCTTCGGGATTCTCGAATGACGAAATCCCGGATGCTGTGTGTGCGTGTGTGTGCGTGCGTGCGTAAATGTATGTACGTGTGTGTGCGCGCATGTGTATGTATGTGTATCCATTGCAGGATGCGACATGGTTAGGTGATGGCATTTGTATGCACTGTTCCTGTTTGCCTTTGCTGTCATGTACATATCACATTAGATATGAGCAGTCTGCCTAACAGCTGAGAACCAATCCCACCTTTCGATCGGCACGTCCATTTGTACTGACTGAGTGTCGGCGCTGCACTTACACGTGACTGCCCGGGCATGACACGCTTTGACCACGTGTACACAAAGAGAGAAGTTTTGCTGGATCCGCCGTCGAGAACGATGCCGTACTCGAAAGTTGTCACAGGATGACTGTCCTGTGTTACTGCCCAGTGAAGGACGCTGCCGACAGTAATGAGTGCCACGCCGCAGAGTGCAACTGCGATGCACGCACCCAGAACACACCGCTTCATCTTGACGGGACGCGGGCGGTTGGGAGTACTGGTTGTATGTTGGGTCGCTGATGTGACGAGTTGGTACTCAGTTGCGGGCCAGTTTGTTGGGTGCAGGCAAAGTTGAGATTATTATTTATGAGAAGATGGCACTAAATTGTTCGTTGTGTTATGTTTTTCTTGTGATTTGAAGTTGTAAATTGTTCGTTGTGTATGCTTTTCTTGTGGTTGAAGTAGAGACTGCAATTGCAGTTTATATACTTCAGTGATGCGCATCAATCAGGCGATCGCTTTGGGTTGCATTTGGTGACTCCCCTTTGTTTACTGCGGGGGTCCCAAAAATAGATACGGCATTATATCCATATTAGGCATTTAATAACCAAATTAGGAAATAAGCCAATCGAACCAACGAACCAAAGTAACACGACTGTAACAGTTTGATAAAAATAATAACTGACGGACCACATTCGGCGTGGACGATGCGATGAATCATTATTATAGATTACCCCACTGATCAACACACCCCCCCTCCCCCCCTTTTCCCCCTGTATCGCATACAGCACTGGCACACTGCAGCGCACACACAGTATGTGGTCAGTATGTGCGCTATCAGTGCAGTTTTTGGGTCCCTCTGCCAGTGTCGTCGTCCCGAGTCCGGCCACAGCCGAGCAGTGAGGCCGGGGGAATGCCCGGCGCGTGTCCACTGATGCCACACATGACAAGCCACTGTGAACAGCTTGAATGTTGTGACGAGATTCATGGTCATACGACTGTGGGTGGTGGAAGCAAATTGCTGCTGTCCTTAGTTAGTCAGCATTAACAGATCCGACATTGCACGGAGGGGTACAAAAAAACAAGCCCAAACCCGAACCAAGCCCAAGCCATCCTCAAAGATAATCATAATCAGCATGCCTGGCATTGACACAGAAAGGATGCGCGCCGGCCCAACTAAAAAGGAATGGGGTCGATACCATGGCGCTCACGTGACAAGCGAGAGTGATTCACAGAGGGCCTTTTTCACTATTCATTTTTGACGGAAATATGTAGTGTTCGTTCAAATGTTTGCTGTGGTTTGTTTGGAATAGATCAGAAAGATGCGTGCCACAACGCATACACATACACACACAAGCGCGCACGGACAGGTACAATCACACGCACACACGCGAAGGAAGACACATATGCACATGTGCACGCACCCGCACAAACAAACCACGTGTACGTACTCCACAAATACACACAACAAACTGCTGGCGCAGAAATATCATCCCTGTCTGCGTGCCCACGCCTGCCCATAGGTCATCACAAACAGTGTTGTTGTATCTGCCGCAAGTGCACGCAGGTCCGACAATATGCGATTCACATTCTCGCGGGTCTCAATTCCGTTGCTGACAACCACGTCCGCGCTCTCGCCCAGAGTGAGATCCATAATGCGCTTATTCTCTCCACGCAAAAGTGCCGCAGCATTGTACGTGACCTCTGGTTCTGGGAATCCGGCGTCAAGAAAGAGCGTGTGGAGCTGTCGACCAAGACGAAAGTTCTGATTGCGCGTCTCGCCGAGTGCAACAAAGACCTCTGCGTATCGGCTGAAGCTCACGTGCGGGGGCTCGCACCAGCGGCACGCCAGATCGGGCTCCTCGGCGGCAACAATCCCCCCATTAGGTTTCACAATGCGCGTAAACTCCTTTACTGCACCGAGCGCATCCGACAAATGAACGAGGAGCGCACGGCAGTAAGCCATATCGAGCGTGCCCGCGGCAAGTCCCGTTCCTGTCGCAGATGCAAGATGGAACGAGATGTTCGACAAACCCTCCTTCTCCGCAGAGGCGCGCGCAATCTCAAGCTGTGATTCGCTTGCATCGACAGCGTACACGTGGCCTTCAGGACCTACCATGCGCGCAAGAATGAGGGAGACAGAGCCGATTCCACACCCGATGTCCGCAACTTTCCACCCGCGCTTTACTCCAATGGTTTCAAACAAGAGGGTTGTGCGTGGGCCGAGAATGCTGTTAAGTATGCGTAGACGATCAGCGCCGGCATTGCCCGTTTGTAGGACATACTCGCTGGTTGTCTTAGTGTTGTTATTGTTGTTGTTTTTGTTGTTGTTCTTATTGAGGGGCGAGACAGCGAATGCCGTAGACCGCGTGGTGCAAAGTGCTCTGATCGCACTCGTAGCCCCATTTGCGACAATGCACCGACGCGCAGTGTCACTGCGAACGACAGATGAAGGCGCACAATTCAGTATAGATGCGCGCAGACCTGAAATGCCTCTGAGCACACTCATTCTGCAAGTACTCTTTAGAGTGCTGTTCGTTTTGTTGACGAGAAAAAATAAAATCCAAATGCGATGAACTTGCGGATTATAAACGTGGGTTGTATGTTTACAAACAATCATAAGCGAGTTGCAATCACACTTTGTGTGTGTGTGTGCACGTTTCGTAGTACAAGGATGGTCCGCGATGTGCGTCTGTGCGACCACTGTCCGGCCTCGGCATTGTTTTTTTTTTAAGGATTATTTTTCGTCCGCCCCAACTGTGGTGTGACTATATACGGTCTGGGTATTCACCAATTCAGTCGCACATTGGACAAACAGCCATAATAAGGCATCACCTGCACGTGGGAGTTCAGCTTCAAACAACGGAGTACACGATTGCACGTCGATGCCCGCACTGACATGCCATCGGCCACTGATAGCCCGAACTGAAGCTACATAGAGTCAGAGAAGATGGGATGTAAAAATTTATAGGACGCATGACTGCAAGCACGCGCACGCGCACACGCACACGCCCACGCCCAACGCCACGCGACGCACTCGACAACGCACGCACCCGCGCGCACGGCGCAATAAACAGAGCGAAAAAGGACAAGGACAACAATAACAGCGGCAAACTGCATTCACTCTCGGGTGGTCAGACAAACGTCCCGTCCCAAGTGTCTTTGCCAACTACTTTGCCATGCAATTGGCGTCGACACGTTCCTTCCACCGCCCGCGGTTGTCAAGACAGTTGTCGCAGAGTGGCTTTGTTGCGGGGATGACGCGTGCAAGCAGAGAGAAGGCGGGTGCACAGATGAAGTCGATGAAGCCAATCTGCATTTGCGGCAGTTCACACGACTTGCTTCGATCCATCATGGCGATAGGAGTGCGCCCACTCGCACGCTCGGCGTCGCCCTGCGCGTAAAATTCCTCGAAGATCGTGCGCGCCGTGCTCTCCTGCTGCACCCACGGCTTTGCCACGGCGGAGATGTCGCATGCCGTCATGAGGAGAGACCTCAACAGCGACACTTGCTCGGAAGAGTGCTTATTGAAGCCATCTTCCTCCACGGCCGTCTCCAGCTTCTTGCGGTTTCCGGGATACGACGCGAGGTCAGTGGCGAGAATGGCGTGGCGAAGCACACCGAGCATCGCACTGTATTGCTCCTTTGAAAGACGCGCGAAAATGTCGTGTCCGTCCTGTCGCAGAATGGTAACCGTGTGTGCAAAGTGGTGGTGCTCTAGAACCGCCGTCGAGTATAGACATGCGAGGGCGGTTGACTCATTGATTTGAAACTGGTTGTTGGTTCCTCGATGGTCAAGATCGTGGCAGAGGCATGCAACAAAGAGTCCCATTATTTCGATTTCGGTGAAGACCTGCCGCATCCTTCCGTGTTGGATGATGAGATACATTGTGTGCGCCACGTTGAACGCATCTGTATGCGTGCGTGTGTGTATGTGCATCCATAATGAGAAAATGCACGCGCGCGCGTTCGCGTGTGTGTATGTGTATGTGTGTGTCGAAGAGGGCGAAAAGAAAAACAAACATTGAGTAATCCGGCCAGAAAGCAGGTTTCAACCCGTCTTCAGTCCATGCTCGCTGCCGATAGAGGTCCTTGAGACTCAGTTCCTCTGTTCTGTAGATGTCTATGTGCCTGATGTATCCGTCCAACAACACAAACAAACAAAACAAGCTAAAACACACACACACACGCACTGTAAATGCATAAGCCAAGGGCGATCCAGGGTCACTCACGTGTCCAGTTGTGGTACGGCACGCGCCGATAGTTCTTGCGCACGGTGAGCACAAACCGACAGAGCGTTTCTTTGTCCACCCGAAACTTGCCGTCGTATGCACCGAGCTCTTCAAACATCCGCAGCACGAGGAGCGGCTTCTGATCCTCCATAAGGTCAAAGGGACTAAGGTCGAACGAGAGAAAGAGAGGAACTTCGTCGACCTTTGGTATGCGCTGTGCACACAAACCCTTCCACTCGTGCTCGTGGCACACGGCGTGATAAGACAGGACCTCCAGGGCGACCTGCGGTTGTGCATGCATATGCATGCGCAAAAGTAGTTGTCAGTTTGTGTGCAAACGCAAAGAAACACACAACAACACCGCTCTGTTGAGTGATAGGACAAAAATCGTACCAAAATCGCCCTATACATAAATACACAGGCGATCCATCACACATAACACGTACCCACACACCACACATATACACACGCACACACATACACATATATAAATATACACCTGCACAAAAAAATCCCCCACAATATAAATACACACACACACACAACCACACGCACCTTGTGCATTTGCTCAGACTTATTGAGCTTCTCGTACAGCTGCGCGTGATGAATGGCAAGCCCACAAAACGCCGCAAACGCCGCAAACAAACGCTCGTCCGTCGCCGTAAAACATCCTCCGACTTTGTTGACCATCTGTGCAACGCCAATTATGTCACTGCCGTTGCGTATGGGCATGCACAGAATCGTGTTTGTCTTATACCCGGTCTGCTGATCCACTTGCTTGTTGAACCGCGAGTCGGCATATGCATTCACAATATTCAACACCTCCCCCGTCGTCGCCACGTGTCCTGCAATCCCTTTGCTCAGTGGGAATCGAACACAGTCTTCGGCGGGCGCCGAAAACAACGACGGCCGCAATGGAGGCGCGCTGACAGTCGACGATTTGGGCCCACTAGCATTTGTCACTGTCAACGCTGAATCGTGTCGACCGCGCCCAAGTGCCGCAGACGCAAGCTCGTCCGCCATGACATCAACGGCTTCGTCGGGCTCCTCTTCCCCCTGCTCGACGCCGTCTACCATGTGTGAATTGACATCAAACACGCGCGAATACAGCTCGGACGTCGCCTCGTCGACAAGGAATATTGAGCACCGGTCTGCGTGGACAAGCTTCCGTGCATGGTTCATAATCTTTCTGAGGAGTCGGTTGAGATCAAACACACCGCCACCCTCGAACATTGATCTGATGGTGGTGAGCAGCAGCGCCGTGTTGCGCGCGTGTATCCGCATCTCTGCGAGCGCACGCAAGTTCCGCATGAGAATGGAACAGTGCTCCAGAGCATTCCGTAGCATCGACTCGTCTTCCACAGAAAAGCACTCGGCGTTCTTCTTATCGTACACCTCGCACACGCCGAGAAGCTCAACCTTGTCTTCCTCAGCCCGCTGCTGTCCGTCGTGTCCATCGCCTCGCTCGTCCTTTCCCACTGCGTCGAAATTGAGTCTAGACTGCGACGCCGACCCATTGAGTCCGTTGAGCGACGCCGACTCTTTCAATCGCAAGCGAGATGACGTCCACACGGGCACGCACAAGACACACCGCCGCGATGATCCCATTCCAACCATCTCGCCCCTCCCAAGACGAAGTGTCTGGCCGCCTTCCGCGACCTTCCCACACACCCCATGACCAAACGATACGGAGTCAGCACCGTCCAGTTTCGACGCCACTGCGTTGCCGCCAATGCTTCCATTTCCATTACCAGTTGTGGGCGCCGCGCAACTAGACGGAGGCGAGGTGCCAAATCCAGTGGTACCCGTCAATGGTGTTTTGAGCGGGTCGTTACCCCGGCGTGACACAACGAGGCGCAGTTCTTTCGACGCAATGTCTGCGCAGTACAGAGTGAAGCCAGTTGCATTGACAGCTTTTGACATGGACGTCAGAAGGGCGCCGAGCAGGCGGTGCCCGTCCGCGGGTTCGCATATGCCAGTCCAGACATGCTTGAGCAGATCCATTTCGGGGTCCATTACTGGCAGGCCCGAAAGCGCTATTCCACCATCCTCTGTATGGGGACCATAGGAAAGAAAAGTAATAAACATGCGGAGAAAAAAAGGATGAGTGGATTGTCTTCTTTTGAACTCGGTTGTCGTGCGGGTGAGAGTGGAGGGAGAGCATGCATAATAGAAAAGGTTGGTGAGTGCATACATGTTGCGTGTTCGGAAGAGTTGTGTGTCGTGTGTTTAAGGCAAATGTGCGTTTAAACGGTGTGTGTGTGTGTGTGTGTGTGTGTGTGTGTGTGTGTGTGTGTGTGTGTGTGTGTGTGTGTGTGTGTGTGTGTG